>JAWWMK010050048.1:0-10059 GCA_035047105.1 Galeopsomyia nigrocyanea
CTATAAAATTCAAAAGTTGCGCACTTTTTTTCCCATGGGATCGCAGTTGTCCGCTTTTGGGATGGAACTTTGCAGGTGGATCGGATCGAGACTTTTTTGAATGTGGAGCGTTATTTTTAGTTCGTTCTGGATTTTGTTATCTTCGAGAGATTCGAATTGATTAGGATGGGAAGAATTAATTTTTTTTAAAGTAGAGATCATGCGATTTTGATGACCTTGATGAGCTTTAGATTGGAAATTAACTAGGTGTGGAACGTCAATTGAAGAAGCCTCAATGACAAGTAATCTTTGCGGCGGAGATTGGTGTTTGAAAAAGAAAAATCATTATCGATACTCATCGATGATTGGAGAATAATTGCACGTTGCATAGGTTGTGCATTCACATTGTTGATGATGACCGGATCAATATATTTGTAATGATGTACAAATGTGTCTTGTATTTTTTTTTTTATTGCAATAAGTTGTTAATACTATTTTGTATCTTCAATCCAATTATGATGTTAATAGAACTACCATTAATAAAAACATAATACGCTATAATTTTGCAATGGTCGTAGCGAATATGTCACTTTTGTTGCATAAATAAATTATGCTGGTTTTTTTATTCCGTTTTTCTATATTTGATCGCTGTTTTGCATAATACAATTTTAGCTAGGTTTTACTTATTCCGGTAATTGACAAGTTCACACATTACAGATGATTATCATATATATGTATACGAAGTTTGCAGACGCCCTTGTATGCTATGTAGAGATTAATTAACGCGTTTCCGCTTCTTTTTCAGTTGAGCGCTCTAAAGCGTATGTATGAATGACGATGTGTGAG
The DNA here is from genome assembly GCA_035047105.1 of Galeopsomyia nigrocyanea. Classification (NCBI taxonomy): domain Eukaryota; kingdom Metazoa; phylum Arthropoda; class Insecta; order Hymenoptera; family Eulophidae; genus Galeopsomyia; species Galeopsomyia nigrocyanea. The sequence continues at coordinate 826 of JAWWMK010050048.1, forward strand.
CATAAAGAACTGCCAACGAGCCTTTTCAGCATTTTAGTATGCAATTTTATTATCTTTTGAATGTTTGATTATAGGGTGATTTCATAGTAATATATAATTTTTTTATTAAAATAATGCAAAGGTTTTTAGTTGAATCTAATAATGTTTATGTATCTCTAAGTGTCTTTACTCAAATTGAAATGCTTGAGAGTAATAATAACAATAATTTCTTGCCTTCAATTTTAAAATAGTTAGTGACAAAATCAGTATATTTTATAAAAATACATTACAATCTATAAAATTTTGTACAAACATTGAACTTCCACCATGCTCACAATGATCACGGTGACACAGTAAACTGAAATATTCAAACATTCTTTAAAGATTTCGTCGAGTACACTTGCCACTTTGACTCTTAACGTCACCAATTGTGATAATAAAAACGTTGCTGTCGTCTACGTTCATAATATGCATTCAAACTGAGTCCTTTCGTTATATTATCTAAATCGAGTAAAAGTCTCTTATTTCTTGCGAATAGAGAAATTTCTTCGTCACTCGCGGTCAAAAAGTCGAACAGACTCATCGATTCGTCAACATTTGTTACCTTTAATTCTTCAAGTTGTCTTTTGTATAGATTAAAATGTTCTTGTAATTGTTCAAACGACACGATATCAAAAAGATCTGTCTTTTCGAATATCTGACAAAACGCACATAGGCAGGTGACCTGAGACAGTGTCAAATAATACCATCGATTTCTGCATATATCCAGACAAATAAATTCTATCAGCGCATCTGCAATTTGTCTTCGCGTATGCTTGACCATCGGGAGCTCTATTCAGAAGCAGCTCGATGCATTTCAAAAATTTTTCCAGAGTTTTCGGATGCATATTGAACGAATAACAGACGATCAACTTGAATGCATAAAATAGCGGCGTACAACCGCTGTTATCTTCACCCTGGCAAACAAATAACGACCGTGTGCGGTCGATAGTCGGTCGCTAACTGGTCGTTAACTGGTCACTACTAAAAGATTTAAAAAAACTTGATTCAACCCGAAATTTCGATCGAATAATGATAAAACATTATTCTCAATAATGCTCTGGGCTTAAGTAAAAATCAATAAAACTGTAAATAACGTATAAAGTAAAAAATTGTCTTTATGAAGTCTAAGTAACCTAGCGTCATAGCAAGGCGCGAGATCGCGGTGAGCAGCTGAATAAAACCGCGAGATCACGTCGTATGGAAGGTGTTGAAAAATTTTATTGAACTGGTAATCGAGATATTATTCATAAAAACGATATTTCGATTTTTTAGCCCAAAACAAAAAAATTTACATTAGTTTTTCTTAAGTTTTTACGGCGTTGGTGAAAGCCAAATGACATTCTTCCTCCTGGGCTCAAGCGGTGACCCCTTGTCGGAGCAGCTTCCGTTTGCACATTTTCCGGTGTAATTTTGCCACGTTTCGAGCGCCTGGATGATAGATGGCCCCAAAAATAAAAAATAAAATGTTATGAGTTACATAAGAATTTATGTTAATTTATATTCATAATTTATATTATGAACATTCCTTTTATTATTCCTAACGCATATAAAACGATATGCAATCGATAAAAGTTATGAATATTAGGCAAATTCTGCTTGGTACACTAAAATATATCGCGAAATATTGAAAAAAAAATCTTCGCTAAAGCAGGTGGTGTCCCGTGATGTGTGATGATAAATGAGGAGGTGTGGTGATGTACAGTGACATGTGAAGAAGTACGTTAAGGTGTGATGATGTGAGATGAGGTGTGGTGTTGTGTAGTGATGTGTGAAGAAGATTGGTGAGGTGTCGCTATGTGTAGTCGTATGTGGAAAGGTTAGGTGAGGTGTATTGTGTATGCACTGTGATATGCAGTGATGTGTGAGGTGTGGTGATATGTGATGAGGTGTGTTGATGTGTAGTGATGTTGCGGTAGGATATGTTGATGAATGGTAATGTTCGGTGATGTGCAGTGATGTGTAAGGAGGCGTTGTAAGGTATGGTGATGTGTGAGAAGGTGTGGTGTTTTATGGTGCTGTGCGTTGAGGAGTGGTGCTGTGTAGTTATGTATGAAGAGGACTGGTGAGGTGTATTTATGTGTCGTGATGTTTGAAGAGGTGTGGTAATGTGCGGTACGGTGTGGTGTGTGCGAAGGTGTGGTAATGTGTGGTGATGTGTGGTGAGGTGTGGCGATGTGCAGTAAGCTGGGGTGATGTAGGAGAATTTGTGGTGATGTGTGAAGAAGTGCGTTGAGGTGCGGTGGTATGAGGTCATGTGTGGCGACGTGCGATGAGGTTTGATGTGAAGAGATAAGGTATGGTGGTGTGTGGTTATGCGTGGCGATGTGCGGTGAGGAGTGGTGATGAGTAGTTTTACGTGTTAGGACTTGTGGTGAGGTGCAGCTATGTGTGGTGATGTGTGGTGAGGTATGGCGATGTGCAGTAAGGTGGGGTGATGTAGGAGAATTTGTGGTGATGTGTGAAGAAGTGCATTGAGGTGCGGTGATATGAGGTCATGTGTGGCGACGTGCGATGAGGTTTGATGTGAAGAGGTAAGGTATGGTGGTGTGTGGTTATGCGTGGCGATGTGTTAAATTAACAATGGTGCGTAGATGTGAAATAAATAAATTTAGATCGTATTGAGCATATTTATTGTAAATTATTGTATCCATGTAGAATAAAATAAATACATTTCTATTAGAAGATATTCTCTCACCTGCGACATGTAACTTATAACTTTTTTGCTTTCTTGTTTTTGCGATTAAACAAAAATGTTGTAAGTATGTACAGCTTACATTATAATAAGTGAAAAGTATCAGCAATAAATATATCGTGTGCAAAATAATTTACATCGCGTTATAATTTTGTTACGACACGCATTACATTACAACATCTTTTCGGACTCCTTAAGTGTACTGGATTCCTTTATATATTGATATTGCTGACAACGAAAATGTAGACTAGCTAAAGAAGCCACTGAAAGCTCCACTCTAGAGATTAGAATTATTCCATACACAGACTTATGCGAAGGCTTTAAAAAGCAAGCATTTTTGGATTCCGAAAAGGCTATATTAGAAAAAAGTGCTATTACAGGTACAAACTACTTTACAAACTACTACAAAAGTTGTCAAAAACCTTGGTAGGCAGGGAACTAATTGTAACAATTAATAGATGTAAAGCAGATCATTACTATTTAGCTGAACCCCTTATCCGAAATGTAAGTGCCGGCGCAAAAATGAAAATTTAAATAATGTAATATGGCAATGTAGTCTTCACGATGAGCCAAGAAAAGCATTAATGAAGTCTCTCAGAAGATTTAACTCTCTCCTCCCTTAGGCATCGAAATGCTTATTGCTGAGCCAAGTATTGTAGCCTGCGTTCGAAAAAATATCAGAAAGTTTTTCATATCAATAAATTATGCTATTAAAATCTTTGTCAGAAAAAAATGTTAACTTGAACCACAGTTTCGATATTGGAGAATTCCAAGATTTCGGTAAAAAAAAAACACCATCTTTTTTCGTTTTATTTAAGTAAATGGGTAATCTTTGAGAAAAAGCCTTTTTTTAAATGTAGAATAAAAATGCATCTCTGATGTTCGATATTTTTAATAGACTGAAGAGTAATGATATATCTATTTACATCATAATTCAACCAAAAAGATGAGCCAAATAAAGTAACTTTATAAACTGTATCATTTTGATTATACATAAAAATATCGAATAATTTAGCTACTAACTCAATGAGTTTTAAGCGCTTGCAATATATATAATTATTAGATACATTTATTTCTTCTTTCTTTCTACCACTAATTTTTGTTTGAGTTTTTGAAAAAAAAAAGATAAATTTGGATTAGTAACAAAAGCAATATATTTAAATACATGAATATTCATGACATTTTGTACAGATCTTCATCTTCTAACTTGCTTACAATTATTACGGCAATATTGTGTACTGAAATATTCCAAAATTCTTCCAAAATTTTCTCAAGACCGTTAGTAATTTTGGTCCTTAAATTCATTAGTTGAGTGACTTTTAAAAACCGCTTCTCTAGCTTACGTTTGTAGTACCCATCTAAGCTGCAGCCTTTCATTATATTCTCTGAATCTGGAACGACTCTTTTGTATCTTGCGTACAGTGGAAGTTTTTCCTCACTCATGGTTAAAAAGTCAAACAGAGTCATCGATTCGTCAACATTTGTTGTTTTTGATTTTTCAAGTTGTCGTTTATACGACTCGAATCGACTTTTGAATTGTGGGCAAGACTTGATTTTATTCTGCATGGGTTGTTTGATTGCTCGACCTGACGCGAAAATTAGAGCCACATGTGCCAAAACAGGATCGACTAATGTCATTAATGCATCTTTAAATGGTTTTCGGAAAAGAGCAGTCCACGTGTGATTTCCTGAGAAAATTTGACAGTCAGCACCTCGCTCCAAAAGCAGCTCGACGCAATTTAAATGTTTTTGCAAAGTTTCGCCATTCATCATATCATAAGACGCCATTGGGTTGATTGCAGTACATAGTGGCGTGCAATTTAAGGAATCTCGAGCGTTCATGTCGGCGCCATAGTCAATCAACAATCGAACAGAACTAACGTTGGTCCGCAGAACTGCATAATGTAACATTGTTTTTTGCTGGCCGGAACGGAAGTTGACGCCGAAATTCAAGTCCCGTAATTCTTCAAGAATATCCGGATGTGTGTTCTCAGCCAAGTGATGCAGTATCGTCATTCCTCCCGTATCTTTAAATTGCAAATCAATTTTACGCTTTAACACTGTGCGTACCACATCTCTATTACCACGTTTCACAATGAACGCGCATGGTAAATATAGTGTTAAATCCGCACGCGCGATCAATGTGGCACCTGCGGCTATCAACGTCTCTACCATTGCCAGCACCTTGCTCTGATCTTCAAAATTATCAATACTTGCTATAGGCATTTTTCCATCATATCTTTGGGCATCAACATCGGCACCGTGTTCTAGCAACAATTTCACATTATCTAAATTCAACCCAGCGACTGCTCGGTGCAAAGCTGTTTCTTGGCGATCCGGATCTTTGGCATCCACTTGACTACCCTTTTCCAATAAAATTTTCGTTATTTCAGCATTATTCAGTGACATGAAATAGTACAGTGGACAATCACGATGAAACACATCGCTGGCAACGTATTTGCTATTTTTCAAAGATTCGGCTGTTACTAAACTGAGAATTGCTTTTACAATTGTCTGACTAATATATTTTATTTTATTGAGCGCTCTACCCAAAACACATTGACCACGAGCATCGAGTATGAATATGTCAGCGTTGGCTTTGAGTAGAATCCGGACTGTTTCTTCTTGATTAGCTTCTACGGCGTACATAAGTGGAGTCTCATTCGAATGATTTAAAATATCGACACAATTTGCGAGACTAACCAGGTGTTGCATGAATTTTTTGTTGCCATACCGAGCAGCGTAATGGAGTAGCGTCGTTCCTGTACTCTCGGCCAGCTCGCATGGATTTGTATCTTCCAAAATCGAAAAAATCTTGGCGTTGTTTCCCAGTTTGATGTGCTGCAGTAGCGTCTCGTTGAAAAATGCCCCACTATCGCTTTGAATCAGCTGGAAATAATGTTGATCCGCTGTTATTTCAAAATAATGATAATTCACTGCGACTGCACGATATACGCGCTTAATTTTCACAGTATTTCGTGCGCCAATTATGTACAATATTTTATGCTACGAGAAGCCGAATATAAGCGGCGAAGTTGCGATTTTTAGGTTAGAATGGCATACAATACTTTTTATGAGACATTAATTTTTACTACTTACAATCGCCATTGTCGATGATTCAAAAACGTTTTTACTCGTAATCCAAAGTGTAGTCTTTTCTTATTTTAAATTATATCTAAATACAACGAGTGTAGACGCTGCTAATATTATATTATGTTTATATCACGACTCAACTTAAACCGCCATGATCGAGATACCTATCTGATCCTTCTAGCACTAGTCTCTGATTCTCATCTGACGTCGTCTGCTATATCATGCGCACCAAGGAATTTTTAAAAGGCCATGGAATCGATAGATTTTCATACATCAAATTTTATGTACAGTCTGATTGAGAAATAAATAGTCTATGATATAATTGATTATAATATCAATTAGAACACATAATTAAGAAAAAAATCGTTTATTCTTGATGTAATTGTCCATAATCAACGTCATTTCGTAATAAAAATTAAATATTCTCGCATACCTGATATAATAGAAGACCAATGCGCTGTATGTATTATTAGATTTGAAATTTCACAATTAAAAATATCTGTTAAACCATGGTTTATTTCAGGTGCATAAGATAAGTTATAAACGTAATTTATTCTCGTGTCTTTTTAATAGATCTTATTTCTTACAAAACTAAATCATCAATTCGACGCCTATTTCATACTTATTACATTCATATGGTGTTCTACCAGTTTTATCATTGCCGTAAGTATACATATATCCATTGTTACAAATCAGCTTCATTTCATTTTTTTCACTGGCGCCGCGGGATTCAAAAGATTTTGCAAGTGACGACACAAACGCAAAAAGCTATCGAAAATTGCTTGAATTATCGCGTAAAAGTCAACATTATTCTGCAAATACGTCCAGATGGCTTGTTTGTTGGCGTGCATCAACACTTGATTCAAAGGTATCGCAGCGCAATCACTTTCAAGCAGTACAGAACCTCGGCTCAACAAAATCTTAATGATTTCCAGCACTTTGAAAATACTCGGAAGGCACGACAGTGGTGTTCTTCCGTCGCAGTCCTTGGCATTGACATCGGCATTATGTTCCAACAAAACTTTCACGTTATCCAAATCCAATTGTTCCACGGCAATATGCAACGCTGTTCTATCGGTTTTTGGCTCTCTAACATCGATCGGACTACCCTTTTCCAATAACAATCTCGTCACTTCTGCATTTTTCAAGTACACAGCTCGATAAACCGGACAATTTGCTTCGAACAGTTCAGTCGCAACGAACTCATCGCCGCGTTTATCGCTCGCCACTTTGTCCAGAAACATCTTACAAGTTACACTATCTCTCGTCATTTTAAGATCGTCGAAGAGCCTAAACAAGGCACTTTTACCGTAAATATCGAGGATATAAACGTCGGCATTGGCGGCGAGTAAAACGTCGATCGTTTTTTCGAAAGCACCTTCCAAGGCGAGCATCAGCGGTGTCTCTTTCAATTGATTTTGCGCGTTGACGTCGGCTCCTAATTCCACGAGGTATTGCGCGATTTCTTCGTTGCCATATTCAGCAGCGTAGTGAAGTAACGTCGCCGCCGAACTACAAATTAAATTGCTCGTATATGCTGCTGCTGCTCCTTTTCGCAGCGTCGATCGAACCTCGTCGTTTTTTCGTTGCTTGATGTTCTCCAGTAGACGAGCATCGAAGTACGTTCCGAAATCGTTTGTGTACAGCTGATAAAGAATTGTCGATATTTGATTATAATGATTGCTGACTAATTTTAATTCATAACAAGCGTTAATGTACTAAAATTCACGTGATAGCAAAATAATTACATGAAATTTCAATGGATATATATTTGTCGTAGAACTCACCGCCATGGTAGACATAATTTTTGAAGACAATTCAATGCACTCAATCCAAAAGTAATTATGAAAATGATTTAGCAACAGTTCATTTTTCCAATAAGAAGAATCAACAAACAGCAACCGTATAGGGAAAACCGCATCTGTGCGTCGCAGTGCGTCGGTCTCAGTAGGGGTTGCAGCAGACTACCACAGCGTGGGCGTCTGCTTCACAGTCTTATGGCTTACTATATAGCAACGAATATAGACGCTTATAGAAGGCCAGGTCTTATGGGGCACTTTTTAAGCCGCTGGGGAACAGGCAGGTTTAGTGTGTACCCCAGCCACCAGCCGGCGCTGCCGTCGGCCGTGTATTTCGGCTATACGACACTATACATGCCAAGTCGTTGGTGCGGTCTGGGGCACACTCGTGTGCCCCAGAGCGCGTGCCCATACTATACACTACCGAGGCCTTAGTGGCCGAAGTCGAAGCGCTGCGGGGGGCTACCCTTCGTGGACCCTTTTGCCTACCTGCCTTATTATTCGTACATTTATAAATAAATTTTTTTGCTAACGATTTCTCTCTTGTATAACAATAGATTATTGAATTTATTTAAAATAATAATTATTCTCGTTTTTGAATGGTAAAAATCGGACCACTTCCAGAAAATTAAGAGAATTTAGTTTGTTTCAAATGACAATTGTTGGAATATTCACATTCACTAATTTGTTAATATTTTCAAGTATAAAACTACTAGTTATGAATACCAAATTTGGATGTTAAATTAGGATACTTTTAAGTTACGTTTGAACCCAAGTGAGATCAACGTTATCATTCTTTTTTTTTCATTAAATTTTAAAACACATAAAAAACACTAAATAAATTGCACCTTTTCGTATTCATTGATGGCAGTTTTCACGTGATTTTAATAACTACATTTATGTGATTCAAATGAGCAGATCTCATGAAAAACTCAAATGATGTGCAGCGTAAATACCAGACGCAATTTGGGTTTTTCCGAATCATTGGCGCCGGCGTATAACAATAGGCGGTGCACCGCCCGCTCTTATTTTATAATATATAGTGGTCTCTTTAACTTTGAATTGCAATACACTACTCGTGATCTGAACCTGCCCTGTTTGACGCCTGTCTGCCAGAACGTGGTTTTCCCCGTTTTTTAAACCCCCATAAATATCTCTCCGTATTGTCTGGCACGACCTGTCTGTGAGTGAACAAATTTTCCTCCCATTTTTCGGCAACGAAGCGATAAGCGATGATTTTTATCCTCAGTCGCTCGCCTGCAAGGAAAGAGGACACAGCTCTCTGGAGTCAAAGCTCGCAAAAAAATTGTATAGCTGAAATTTTGATTATCTTTGCTTTGACAGTTTTCGGTACTTATTTGTATTTCAATTGCATTACTTATTCTTCACGTCAAAAATGTCGAATCGCCGTAAATGTGTTTTTAGAGGGTGCGAAAACAACAAGACAAAAAGAAATGATTTGTCATTCCACCGATTTCCAAAGGATTCAGCTTTGTAAGTATTTCTTTTTCATGTTTTTATTCATTTATATATATATATATATCCAATTTTTCCAGTGATTTTTTCCACGATAGTACACAGTGAAATAAGTCTTTTGGCTACCTCAAAAATTTTTTTAAATGTATATAT
>JAWWMK010050049.1:0-10059 GCA_035047105.1 Galeopsomyia nigrocyanea
ATAAATAAAATAAATAGATAAAAATAATTTATTCTATTTACGATATTTACGATACCGTCTCATGGTGTCACGATATGAGTGTATGACTTACTCTTTAATTTGTCTGTAATGAATGAGAAGTCAATGACGCAATTAAGTACTTAAGTTTGATCTATCAATTACAGACATTGTACCTCTGCTTTTGGTTCAACTTCAGAAGATCTACCTGTTTTCCTAAAAGTTAAACTTTTCTCTGCACTCGCTAATTTTTTAAACTCTCTCTTTAAAATTATTTTTAGCATCTAAGTCTATTATTTTTCTCAAATAATTCTCTTACGCCAAGATTTAAATTTAACTCGTAGTCGAAACCATAATTATTCTTATAAATCAATCGTTTAATAAATCCCATATTTTACTCTCATTTTTGTCACGTAATTAACAACATGATCGTTATTCATTTAATCTACCATTATTGATTTTGCTACAAATACATCAAATTTTATTTCACTATTTAGTCGAACTATTCCAGTTAATTTGTATTCTAACTAAACTTTGTAGTCGCCAAAACAATTTGTTCAGTCTTATGCAAAATTGCATTGCATTAATTGTACAGAAAAACGGCTATGTCTGAGGTCATTTTCCTCGCATTGATTACAATCTCAAGCTTAACAGCAAAGCTCTTACACTTTACTGCAGTGTTTGATTGAAATACCGAGTTCAAGAAATCGCCAGTAATTGAGTAAATGCTTAACTTCATCAGTGCATCAACCGATACTTTTATAAATTTCGTTCTTTCGTTATCTGATAAATTCCTATCTACTCCTACGTAGATTTAATTCTGCTTCTCATTGTAATTGTAATTACATGTCATGTGATCGACACTTCTAATTTATGTTTTAAGAGATAGCTATTGAGTATCTTAAACGATTGCCGTTTAACTGCTATCTGTGTTCAGCTATTTGAAAATTTTATGAGCTTGAAAGGCTCACTACGTACGCGTGTATATTCGTATCAATGGAACTTTTCCTATTTAAACTATTGGATACGCCAAAACCAATCATTTCCAACTATAATTGTAACCTTCAATTGCTACACGCGTAAATTTGTTCGTATTTTCTATTATATTATTTATTGCATTTGTAAATTCAGTTATAAATACAATTGCAGCAGAGATGGTATAATTGTATATCCCGTGATTCATCAATTACTCGATTATTCAATTCAAATATTTAGTTATCGTAGAACATCATTTCACGTTCTATAATTCACTTGAGTTTCCTCCCTCATAAGGAATGATCCTCCCTCACTTACGATGCTATGCCTTTTCGTATTTTAAGACTACCCGTTTTCTCTATATTTCATCGACTATTTTATTTACTTCTATTTATAAAAATCACTTTTTCTTTACCAACTGCTTCGTTTTATCTACTTCTATTTGCCTAAGATTGTCTTTTCAAATAAACCTAATAAGATCAATCTCGATCAAATCTACCCATTAATGACAGAGTTGTATAAGTAAATATATATGTCAAGTAGATTTGTAATTACATTTGAGTCTACAAGCTTCCTCTACAACTTCTTCTTACTAATTAGAAAAAACTACCAATAAAGCTGCAGTCAAAGTTTTCTTGACTATATCACGTATAGCTTACGAAAGTCATTGATACATAAGCCTTTTCAACATATAGTGATTTGATTCTTTCTTAGTTTACTTACACAATAATATTAACAAGAACTTCGAATCGACCCTCACTTTCAAAATTGTATGCTATTACGTTCGACTCTACCTTTTCAATTAGCAAAGTATACTTAGTCACTTCAGATTTCCAATAAATAATTACGAGTTACATACGCATTCAGTTATGCTTCCGAACATTTCAAGAAAACAAGAGCTTCAGTTATACTCTGCTACAATCGTCGGAAGTGAAACCAAACTAGTGTCGTGTAAAATAGATTCAATTCAAAATCAGCAATACTGCAACAATTCTGCTGCAATTCTCTTCCACGATGTGCGCATTTCGAACGAAACATATGAAGCTCTGCAGCTCTTTGGAGTCAACTTAATTGGTCAGCAGTGACTCCAAATCTGTCCTCCTATTAGTCACTGCCGTTGTTTGGTAGCTGACCGCTATCATCAGACTTGGTCTTCGTAGTTGAAACTTGGACCATTCCCTGCAGCTACCAAAGTATCTTTCATCCAGTACTCCTTCATCTGAAATGCAACAACTTAATAAATTAATCAATTCAAAGAAGTGATTATTCTTCAAGATGTTCCTGTTAGTTTCAGCTCAAGCTTGGAGGGCCGAAGCGCTCAACGAGCCGAACTCTGAAACGTCACATTGTAACTTCAGCGGGTATGTCTGCTTAAAATCAGACAATATCCATTCAACTGCTATGTGTCTAGTGCGCTGCTGCGACACCCTTCAGACTATGAACTGATCAGTCTCAAGTCTTTGCAAGCACAATAGTGTCAGTAAAACTTCACTCTAAGTGGGTACCTCTTCAAGCAAGCATTGTTGCTTCTTCACTTCTGTGTAAACGTATTTGTTACACTCTTCGCTTCATGTGTAAACTTGGCCAGAGTTCACACGTGCATGCTAGATATACAAGAGCTTCAGTGATTAAAGTCACTCTGGCGCAGAGCGAATCGGTGCGCATCTTCGGCAAATGTCTGTGTAGCAAGCATAAAAGCTAAGTGAATCCATGCACTTCTTCGAGTCTTCATCACTTCAATGCATAAAGAAATACACTATGGCGTAGAACGAGTAAGTGCGCGTCTTCGGCAACTATCAACTTCGTGCATGCATTAATGCGAAGCAGATGATTGCGTCCATTCAGTCGAGAACAAATTTGCATTCTCTTTCGTCCATAGCACATCAGTGCGCGCTGCATTACGCAATGTACGTCTAACCTTACTTATCACCAATGCCCAATACGACCTTCAGCAAAAGCAAGGCAAAGCTCAACATTCATCGTCGGAAGACGCTCGACTACTCAAAGGCGTATGGCCTTCTTAGCTTCTGCAATTTGACCAACGGTCTCCGTTACAACCGCATCATTCTCCAATTGATATGCCAATCACAGCTGATATATTTATTAGTATATTGACTAAATAATTATTTCAGTCATTAAACTTCAAGCGATTCACTTCAATTAAGTGTACATTTGCATATACATCACTTTAACGTACATAAATGTTTTCTCTGCTCTGCCAGTTGACTTTTCTGTGAATGTTGAAACTTCACTTCTACTCCACTTCAATAAATCTAACTCATCAACATTAACCTGCTAATAGCTGTTGTGTACAGCGTATTGTGCTTCTTTCAATCATGTGCAAATACATGTACGTATACACATGTTTAACTCACACATGTTATACATACATAATGTTATACACACATGATATAAAACAATCCTACATTTACGCACGTGATTTAAACTACTTTTTCACAATTAATTGCAACTTCATTTTTACAATTAATTTCAACTTCATTTTGTCATTGATTACAATTTCGTTTTTGCAATATCACTTTAACTGAGTTTTTAAATTACCTACTGCGACTGCATGTGTAATAAAATAAATTCAGCTACATTACTGATAAATCAAAACTGCATTCCAGTTCACGCATCTAATTTGAACAATCACTTTGTCACTCGAATTGCAATTCAATTTCAATTCTAAAGTCAAGAGAGCACAATTTTACTCCTTCGCTAACAAAATCGCGCGCGATGAACATTCATCGGCACACCGTGCTCGCACATTATTCTCTCTCTTTCAAATACATACACATTCGCGTCAGCGCTCGCGCTCACTCGGCTCGACTCGACCCATCGCGCGCGTCGCTACTTCGGCTATGCTCGAGTACAACAGACCCACGTAGTCGAATGCGCGCGCACGTCTCCTCCGTCATGCTTCCGTCGTTTCGTCCTTCTTTTTAAACTGATCTCTTTTAACTTCTTTTTAATTTTTAATCAACAAGTCCCTGCATGTATAGCGGCAATTTTTACTGGCTTACTTTTCTTAAATTCTCGGATCTTCAAACAGCCACTTCTACTGACATGTTTACCAATGGCAAATTTCATGTTTTCCAGTTTCTTCATATTTTCGTACCTTTACTCTACGTCATTATTGCATACAGCAAGCAAACACTCCCGAACACGTATTTTCACAAACCTCCAATTTCGTCATTTTACTGTTGAGGGAATTAACTTCGCCTGCTTGCCTTAATCTCAGCACTACTTTGCCCCGTCTACCACAATGAATTGAGCCCTTCGATGGCATGCCTCTTCATTCATCCATCACGCACTTTTCCCTTTTCAACGCCGTCGTCAGAACACGCTTCAGCGCACGTGCCGCTATTTTTACTCGTGGCAGCCTTCATTACTATTACTTTTTCACAAACCAAGGATCACAAAAACTTTTCACAAATAAACTCGCGCAAGTGGATGCAAGCTGTCTGCATAACCTGTCAGGGTTTTTATTACTGCAAAGTGAACAACGAGAGCGTCTTGCTCTGGCAACGGCTGAAAATAAAGTCAGTAGTGGCAACGTAGCGCCAACTGCGAGTAGCGAAAAACGCGAAAGAGTTGCGCAATAGAAACAGCGCCCTGTATAAGTCGCATCCATCCTGACAGTTAGAAAATTTTGAGAAAATTTATTGAGTTTCAAGGGTTGCGGTCGCGAACCGTATGTGAGTAGGCACGAAGTACACGAAGCTGCAGCAGCACTCGACCCTCTATACAATAACATTGCGATTCCGGGCTAAACTGAAAATCATTAATTTTTTTCTTTACTCCCACGCGTTTGATATCTATGTTTCTATGAGTTATATTGGAAGTTGAGATAACCACTTTTCATTCAAAAAAGTTTTAGTTCGATCGATGCAGTTTTAAAAAAGATATTCAAGGCCAAAGATTTTCACATGTTCATTTTGCGGTTTTCTTCATATCAAAATTTTGTCTCCTCACACGTATTCAACGTATATTACGTTCATCGGAAAAATACCGAAAAAGATGTTTGCGCAATATGTACTTTATTCTTATTTCTAGATTACTACACTGCTTATTACATACTCCTTTGTGTACGTTAGTCAATGGTCTGAATGCCGCGGTGGCGTATATCGTCACCATGTGCCACGCTAAAATATATGAAAAAGATATGGGTCAATTAGTTTTAACTGTGAGAGTATACAAGTAAATAAAAAACAGTATAAATTGCTATAAATGCCAGGCAAGTCCACCAATCATATGGTCGAGCGCGCTCAATCGGTAAATAAGAAACCTACAAGTAGGCGCGTGGCGGCGAAGGTTGACCACAAATCAGCTGTTCGTTTCAAATTATATCTAGAGGCTTTGTCATCAGAGCGATAAACTAAAATATATGTATCCATGAATTTTCACGGTCCTTTCACACTAACAAGAGTTTTTAAACATACGCGCGTTTTATCATGTGAAATCAAGCTGACATTGTCGTCAGATCACACAGCGAGTTTTGCTGCGCATACTCGTCGCTCAGCGGCTTAAGAACTTACGAGAGCGCTCGCTGCTCTCACTCTTGACTTTGCGCGCCTAGCGCTAACATCTGCTGCTCTCCTCTTACAAGAGGAGACCACACCCTCCGGTTCATGGATTTTGTTTATATTTGGTCAGTGGCCTTCTTTTATACAGAAATGAGAACCCCTTGAAAGATTCTGTCCCATGGGCTTCTGTTCAAGAGTTATCGGGACTTATATCTGATATATTAAAAAATAGAGTCCCTATTTAAATAGAAATAACTCTTGAAATATTGAGTCTATTGAGAATTTTAGGGTTACCAATCGAAAGCTGAGATCAAATCCTTCTGTTTAAAAAAATTTTTTGTCAAAAAATTTCAGTCCATTCGTAAGTTGTGTCGATTTGAATTTTTCATTCAAAATACTTAATAAAATTTTCAAAATCCCAAAATGGCTAGGTTATTATGGAAATATTTATCGCGACACAACTTACAAAAGAATTGAAATTTGGAAAAAAAATTTTTCAAACAGAAGAATTTGATATCAGCTTTCTATTGGTAACCCTACACTTACAATACCCTATACTTACAATAGACTCAATATTTCGAGAGTTATTTAGATTTATACAGGGACTCTATTTTCTAATCTATCAGATATAAGTCCTGATAACTCCCGAACAAAGGCCCATGGGACAGGATCCTTCAAACGACTTTCATTTCTATACAAAAGAAGGCAACTGGCCAAGTTTAAACAAAATCCATGACCCGAAGGGTATGGTCTCCCCTTGTAAGTGAAATCTCTTTCCGTCCCCCACACATTTAAGAATGATAAAATTGGTACGCGATTAGGCTGGGAACTTAGCGACTGTATTAAAATCAATTTTATAGCCGCAAGCAAATACATAAAAAATGTAATTTAGATTGCAACTACGAGCGCCAATTTTGTTTGAACAAGGTATTCATTATTGCTGTTCGTGGCGGCATGCCTGATACCCTATCTTACCAAATACAAACAAAATTAGCACTCGCCGTTACATCTAAATTATAATTTTTATTTACTTGCTTGTGGCTAAAAAATTGATTTCAAATTCACAGCATTTGGTTCCCTAAACCTACTCGCATACTAGTTTTATGATTTTTGAAAGATATGGGAGAGGGGGATATTAAAGACAACAAAATTTTTTCTACTTCACGTTTTTCTATCACATCTACTAATTCAAATCTTGGGATATGTGGTTTTCCGAGTTGAAGAAAAACAAAATAATTTCTTTTGCCGGCACCCGGCATATTCGACTACATAGAACTTGAGTTATCAACAACTTCATACTGTATACATTTGAAAAACGCACGCATGCACGCACAATTGCACATACACATTCATACAGACTTCTATTAAAAATGATACATTTTGATTCCGAACATCTTCAAACGCAGTTCTACCATGAATATAAGAAAAACTAATTTTCCATAAAAAATATTTTGAGGATGAATACAAATAATGCAGTTATTACAATTGATAAAATATCAAGATAAAACGTACCTGTGAGGGTCAAACATATTGGAAAGCATAAAACATTGTGTCGCAATAGGAGGAGCAGTTTGTTGTGATTGAGAGGTATGGATAATGGGCGTTATATTTAATGCCGTGGCAGCCGCTGAAGGTATTTCTAGACCAGTACCTTCAGCCAATTTAAACATTAATTGCAATCTACCCGTTGCACCCAGATCAATACCACTGCGATCTAGTTCATCAGAATCTAATAAAGAAGGACCTTGGACCAAATCGGTACGTTCAGTTACGTTACCAACTTTCATAGGTCTACCGGCTAATTCAAATCCATTTAATTGCTCCAATGCCTTTTTAGCATCATCGGAATTACGGAACTGAAATGAGATCGTACATTAATCATTTACCATGAATATATAATATGAATACATCAATAATTTATGTAATAAATGCTCATACGATTACTAAAACATTCGGGTATAAAATTCAGAATATGAATTTCAGATGCATATTCTATTTATACAGTTATAATAATCATATCTACACCCTCAAGTAGAAAGATAAAAACTAATTTTTTTTCCCTAGCCACGCGCAAACTACATACTCTCGTAGGCACTCTTGTAGGCACTAAAGTAAGTCAAATGCAGCCTAGGACAAACTTTATTGAGAAGTAATTTCTAAATACTGTTATTTAAAGAAATACTGATGATAGAATACTGACTCAAATTGATTACATTTTCTGAAAATTTCGTTGATGAAATTGGATATACGTCAATTTCATAGTCTTCAAAACATAAAAATAATTTTACTTGTTAGAGGTAAGTTGATTGTAAAAGAAGAAAATTTATATTCAAATAAGGAATCAAAGTTGACTGATATTTTCGTGTAGCGCATTGTTCCAGGACTGCAAGGCCTGAAAGAATGCGCTATAAAAGTGGAATGACACTTTCAGGAATGTCCCGGAACTGACAAGTGTATTTTCTACCCTTAAAAGTTGAGTACAACCCCAGATTGTTAATAATATTAATTATTATAAATTCTTAAATAAATTCTTAAATATTAAAATATTTAAAAATTATATTTAATAATATTTGAATTTAAAATATTTCATATAATAAAATAAGAATAAATTGTAACGAGCGGATAAATTAATTAAATAAATAATCCCTCTTTATTCTCAAACGTCATCATGCGCCGAAACCAGCGTTGCGTGCGATGCGAGAATGAGAGAGCAAGCAAAAAAAGCTCGAGAAAGAGAGAGAAATAAGAGATAGACGTTGTAGGTATGTAGCGTGAAGACACACGAGAGAGTCGCGGGCTATCGAAGCGTGAATGGGGGGAGAGAACATTGGACAATTCAGATTTGGCTGCCGACCGGTGTGCCTCGGAAAACGGGTGCTCTCGCGATCTCCAAAAAGAAAATCGTGAGCGATCGTGACCCAGGACTGGGGACATTCCTCGAGGAGGCAAAGTGTGACTTGGTGAAAGCTATGGTGAGTGCTGGAAGGGCGGTAACGAGAGAATCGAGCGGCTGAAAGAATAGGAAGTCAAAGCAGCTTTGTCGCCGTCGCCCAAGCACGCGTCAATGAGAGAAGAGATCGTTGGGGAGACCGACGACCAAAAGGCCGCTGCACTCGTACCACCAACAGCACCCTCGTCGAGGAATCCAGCCTGTGAGGACCGGCAGAACGACTATACGAGCGGATTTGGGCGACGCTATCTGCAGCAGCGCGCCCACGTAAGTTTTCTTTTGTGTAACCGATGAGCGACTTTCTTTGATTCGTGTGCGAGCGTCTTTCTTGATTTGCGAGTGAAAGACAGTTAGCCAGGCGGCGTTTCTCGGAATTCCTCTCGCTCTCTCACGGGTTGGTTTATGCGAGAACAATATAGCAGAAAATCTCACGGCCATGCGAATATTCGTTCGGTTATATCAAACATAACTTGAATAAACTATCGAACTTGTGCGTTCTTATAGAAACACGGATTCTGTGATTGAAAATCCCGGAGTTGTCACCTTCCTCTCCTTGGCCCGTATTAGAATCCACGATCTTTGCTATTTTTTTTGTTCGCGCTTTCACGCTGGTTTTCAGTTTGCGACGCGAAAGCGTAATAGAGCTAGCAGTGAGAAACAAGCAGCAGAGAATCAACGGCAGATCGGGATGGCGGTTAGCCCCGCATCGATGGATTTGATTTTCTTTAACGGGAGCGAATTTATTGCTTATTAAAAATAGATCCCTCCGTTAAAAAATACAATTCGCAAATTTTCAAGAGGATATTCTACTCGGTGACAGCTATCAAAAAATATATATAAATAGAAATACCAAGCTATGAGATCTGCTGCTAATGACATTAGGAGTATGCTTTCTCGAAGAGCATAAAATTTTTAACAAAAATAAATTTTCCTATACAATTAACCTTAAAGTCATTTGCTATAATCATATGTAAAAATGACATAAAATCTTCTTTTTTTTTTCAAATGTTAACTCGAACCTTTCAGACGCAATAGGCGTGAAACAGCGTATAATTAAAAATTTTGCACCATACGGAATTTGTTAATATGGAAAAATTGTACCAATTTTTTTAATTATTGATCAGTGAAAAATTGACAAATGAATAATCGAAGAATAATTTTGAATTGATTTTATTTTTTTATGTAGTTTGTATTACATTATATAGAAGCATTTTATAAAAGCATTTTATGCAAAGAATATTTTTTTGATTGTTTTAAAATCGAATAACAGGCAATATTATTAAAATTCGATCGATCGCTTTAAAAATCGAATAAGTTCTAAATAACGGAGAGATAAATATAACTGTCAAGTTTCGTAAAAATAATTCGAACCATTCAGTCGCAACTGTCGTGAAACTACGTATAGCTGAAAGAAGAAAAATACGGAAATTTCTAATATAGAAAAAATGTTATAATTTTTTAAATTGTCGATCAAAAGTCTTGAAAATTTAATCAGCTTTGGAATTCGCAAAGTCTTATCGACAATGTCTAGAGGAATTTTTGGTACCATGGAAGCTTCATCTCAAATTATTAATTCAGCTTCTCTTATTTTTCTTTTATCGCTATCATCTT
>JAWWMK010050050.1:0-10058 GCA_035047105.1 Galeopsomyia nigrocyanea
TAAATCTGACAATGAGATCACTGCAATCAATAAAGCAATTTTTAATTTTAAAAGCAAACAAACAATCCTGATAAATATTAGATTATCTTAGATTTCGTCATACATACAAATCTATCTTACATTAAATAAGTGCATTTCTGACAGTCGATAGCCTTTTAATTTATAAATTTAGAAAATTAATTATCCGTCCAAATATATAAAGAGAGCGTTAAAAATACTAAATCGGGGAACGTTGTTTTTGTGTAATAGAGTAAAAACAAATTGAAAAATAAACTGCGGCTAATTTTCCGGAAAGACAAGATAAGATTTGGAAAAAAATATTTATGGCCTTGGGAAAAATTCTAACAAACAATTGAAGGGAAACCACAGCAAGAAAATTATCTTGAGGTTTTTCATTAGGTCACATCCGCTCATGCAGTCAATAAAAACAACTTGTGCCTACAAACTAGTAGGCTTTATAAACATAGAGCTTGCAAATACAGCGTGTAATTTCGTTTTCCTTTGCAATAATTCAAGTACGAATAATATCCAAATATTTTTCGAAAATTCTTGTGCTTTATTGATATAAAAATTTTTAATCAGAGTAATCCTTTAAAAATAAGATCTTAGGAGTTGATTATTTCTAATTAACTGAAATAAACTGCAAAAACAGTTTTCTCTGCAGTATCAGCTGTAAACTACGACTCAACGAAATCCGCATCGCTAAAATGATAGGAAGTTTTTGGAACCTCAATAGAGCTCCAACTAAACCAATTGACTATCCAAAAGCTCGTCGCGACGAGTCAGCAGTAGATGTTTACCACGGCGTTGAGGTGAGTTCGAAAAACCAAAATGGATCCATATCGAAATAAAATTTTTATTTATCAATGTTTTTAAACATTCGAAAGCCGGAAGCCTAAAACCAATCTTTATATCGAAATAAAATTTTTGTTTATCAACATTTTCAGATTAAAGATCCCTACAGATGGCTTGAAAATCCAGACTCTGAAGAAACAAAGACATTCGTTAATGCGCAAAATGCCATTAGCGAACCATTCATTAATGAATGTCCCAAGCGTCAAGAGATTCACGACAGTCTCAAACAGATCTGGAATTATCCGACACATAGTTGTCCTGAGAAAAAAGGAGACAAATACTATTCTTTCAAGAACACGGGTCTCCAAAATCAAGAGTAAGCATAGTATACCCTCGATTTTTTTTAAAGGCACAATAAAAAATTATTTTTATTTTAGTGTTTTATACGTACAAGATTCTCTAGACGCAGAACCAAAAGTTTTTTTTGACCCGAACACACTATCTAATGACGGTACTATCGCTTTAACTGATCATAAATTTAGCGAAGATGGAAATATTTGGGCTTATTCATTATCTGCTAACGGATCTGACTGGAATACCATCCAGTTTATGAATGCAAAAACTGGTGATTTATTTGCAAAATGCATAATAATAAACTTTCCAAACGAAAATTCTATGTTAAAAAATTATTTTACAACAGGTAAAAAGTATCCCGATATATTGGAAAATGTTAAGTTTTCGTCGCTCACTTGGACGCACGATAATAAAGGGATTTTCTACAATTGTTATCCTAATAAGGCAAAAAATCAAGATGGTTCTGAGACTGTTGGTACAAAAAATCAGAAGTTATATTACCACAGACTAGAAACTTCTCAGTCAGAGGATGTATTAGTTGTCGAATATCCTGATAAACCTCTATTGAGAATGCAAGTAAACTTTTCATAAAAGTTAGATATTTTTTTGAATATAATAAATCTAATTATTTAAATATTTAACAGATATGCAGAAGTGACAGATTGTGGCAGATGGCTTATCATTACGGCTACTCAAGATTCAGAAAACAATGTAGTTTATTTCTCGAAACTCTCTGATGGCAAAGAAATCAGAGAAAAGCTAGAGCTAACCGAAGTGGTTGGTACCCTGGATGCATCTTACGGGTATATAGGCAATGCCGGCACAAAAGCCATTTTCAGAACGAACAAAAATGCTCCGAATAGCAAGTTGATAACAATTGACTTGGAAAATTTCAAGAAAGATAATTGGTCGGAGTTGATAGCGGAACATCCACGCAACGTTTTGAGTTCGGCTTATGCGGTCGATGATGATAAACTTGTGGTTCACTATATGGAGGACGTTAAAGTAAGTCGAGATTACAAAATAAATAGTTCAAGAAACGTGAAAATATGTTTTTTTTTTTTCATTAGAGCGTATTGAAAGTGCACAATGCGACAACTGGCAACTTTATCAAGCAGATACCCACGGGTCCAGGTGCGATAAGTCATATTTCTGGTGACAAGAAGTCTTCGCAAATATTTTACGGATTCGAGTCCTTTCTGAGTCCTGAAGCGATATATACTATCGATCTGAAAACCGAAGAATCGCCGAAGGTATAAGTAGATGTCGAGGCTTGATTAAGTATATTTTTCATCAACTTTACCATGATTTTAGGTGCTTCGAGAATCCAAAATCGAAGGTTTTGATGCAAGCTTATACAAAACTACTCAAATTTTTTATCCTAGCAAAGATGGTACTCAAATTCCAATGTTTATCATTTCTAAAAAAGTAAGTACTGATAACAAATTAGCTATCATTATTTTTTTCTTTCTATAATTGACATTTTGTCGATATATCTATGATTTTTTTTATAAAGGATCTCGTGCTGGATGGCTCGTCGCCTTGTTCACTTTTCGGATATGGTGGTTTCAATATCAGCCTGCAACCTAATTTCAGCATCGCCAGAATAGTTTTCATGCAGCACCTCAACGGTATTGCAGCAGTTGCAAACATTCGCGGCGGAGGGTAAATTCAATATATTTTATATATATTTAATGAAGCAAATGAATAATTTCACCGAATAAACATTATTCATTTAAACATATCTAAATTCAGAGAGTATGGGCAAAAATGGTACGAAGCCGGCAGTGTTCACAAGAAACAAAACGTCTTTGATGATTTCCAATACGCCGCGAAATATCTGATAGAAAATCGTTACACGTCATCTGAAAAGCTGATTATTGAAGGCGCGAGTAACGGAGGTCTTTTGGTAGCAACTTGTATCAACCAGAGACCAGATTTATTCGGTGCTGCTATTGCCGAAGTGGGGTACGATAAATTATCGTGTATTTTTTAATTTTTCAAAATCACTTTGTGAATGTAAATAAACGAATTTATTTTCAATTAGGGTTATGGATATGTTGAAGTTCCACAAATTCACCATCGGGTATAACTGGATCTCAGATTACGGTTCTTCGGATGATCCTGAACAATTTAAAACGTTGCTCAAGTACTCACCTTTACACAATGTCAAACCACCGAAAGACGAAAATATCCAATATCCAGCGACTTTACTCCTTACTGCTGATCACGATGATCGTGTTGTGCCATTACACAGCTTGAAACTCATTGCAACATTGCAATATGAAATTGGACGCCTGCCTCAACAAAGAAACCCTTTGTTCATAAAGGTTGAAGTGAAGGCTGGGCATGGTGGAGGAAAACCAACTTCAAAACAAGTGAGTAATTGAAAATTACATCAGTATGTCCAATGCTCAGGTCTTTCGAAAAAAGTTCTAATATTTTATGTTTTTTTTTATCTCCCTTCCTTTACCAATTCCCTGAAATTTTCATCTTCTTCACTCCCGTACTAGATTGAAGAAAAAGCCGACATTTTGTCATTTATTGTGCAAACATTGAATCTTGAATTTAAATAATATTCAAATTTTAAGCATTATAAATATTCACAATTTGAACTTTTATTACAGCCCAATGCTAAGGGCTAGATAACAATTAGAACTAATTAAATTTTTTGTCTTCAGCAAAATTTTAATTGATGTCTTAAAATAAAAATTAATGAGTATGAATTGCAGCTTTGATTCTTGGAATTTTCATGCTTTAATCTTTCATATTAAAAGATATGTGCCCTTTGTAACTTCGATCATGAACAAATAATAATAGATCCAATTTCGTGACCTTTGCTCATCTCCCAACCTATTCACATCTTACCTGCGTTCTTCCAATTCCAAATATCCTATAGGTAACAAGTCGAAAAATGTGAAACCTCAAAAGCTTAAAGCAGAAATATTTTTTTAGTAGATCGAAAAGGAAAAAAAAATTAAGGATATAACAGGCGAGCTCTCGTCATCAAAACAAAGAGAGTGTAGCATTTTGAAGCAGGTGAGAAAGATGAAAAAATAATGATCAAACGATTGCAAATTATTTCGCTATAATCTACTGCCTATAAATGCTAAGTTTAGTTCAAATTTTCTAAAATGTTTGCTCCCGCAAGCATCGAGATATCATATTTTTGATATATATTGCGATATTATCAGGGTTACAAGTCGCCCAGAAAATAATCGTCTGTGTATTGAACCGGTTATGGTCGCTTGATATGAAACCACTAACGTCAATTTGCATATACTTTAAAAACCATTGCAATTGAAATTTTAGCACTTCGATTGTGGCCATAAATTTTAGTAAATCATTTTTAATAAAAAGTATTTTTGAGAACGTTTAAAACAATATTAAATAATAATTTTTGATATTTTTAATATATAATCACATGTAATTAATGTTATCTAATCATTATACAAGCGAGACCGAATTACGTTTTTTGTCAAGTACTTGATGGCTTATTACAACGTAGAATATGTAAATTTGAGAGTTGTGAATTAATTTTCAACTTTAAAAATATCAAACATACCTATTTTAATATTCTACTCCATTAAAAAAAAATCCGGAGGCTAAACGAAAAACGTGCAAAATATTTTGGAGTTTTTAATTTTGCTAATTAAAAAAGGGTGGCAACGGTACAAAAGTTATTAGCTCAACGTCGATTCCATAATTTTATTACCTCCACAACGTGTGTGCCGAGCATAAGTATTTATTTATTTTTTTAAATGTCCGCAGCCTGTGGATTCGCAAACACCGATGCGCGCGAATAAACGTATATCCACAAACAAACACACACATGCACGCTCTTTTTATCTTTCTCTTTCTTTCTCTCGGCAACCTTCCTCCCCCTCCTTGGCTAGAGTTGCGCAGCGCTCGCAGTTTCGTTTCGTCCACGCAGTGAAAAAGAAAACAGCTGACTCGCATGTTGGAGTTTTGATGAAAATAATCATAATTCTCGTAACGTATACGTAGCTGCGAATAGATTTTCGTAATCGATTTTACATCGTGCAAATACTCGTTATAAAGTGGACGTTGAAAGCCGGCCGGCATCGAGCAAGAAGTGCCCGGAAAAGAACTGAGAAGTGCGCGTGTCGCCGGTAGATTCTCCCGTATAAGACACATTGTTCAGTTCCGCGCGTGTGTGTATATGTATATGTGATGCCCGGCTGTGTCCACACACATCGCCGAAAAATACTCGTGCATCTAATGTTTTGTCGATAAAACGAGACTTTGGAGTGTAGCCCGGAACTACGACAGCTGCTACCTTTTGTTTTTTTTTCAATATCTGCAACTTACTCGTGCTTGTAGACGCCATAACCTTTCATTTGTTTTGATCGTGTTGCTCCTATTTACTTCTCTCCACACGTCTGTCCCACCATTACGCATCGAAAGAAAGTAATTAACTTCGCACAAAAGTTTGCAGTCAGATTGCAGGAATAAACTGAAACAGCTGGAGAAGTATTACAACATTACAAATTAAAATTAAAAGGTACGTATATAGCAAATAATTCGGAGTAAGCTTATCTAATCTAATCTATAATTTTAATACAAATATGATGTAAATATGACTCAGTCTCAGTAATATTGCTAATTTTATATAAATTCGAATAACACGCTGGTAAATTTTTTTTTAAGATTATATTTACGGGAATATTATCATTAGTGTAGACGACGTAATAACTCAAAATATACGCAGTAGAAAAAATTATTTAATAAGACAGCTAATCGATGCTTGTCGTTCGTAGAAAAAATTAAAACAATTGAAGGATGTCTCATAATTTTTCAATCAACAATAAATCTAAAGTATTTGAATTTATGAGCATGTTATCTTTAATTTATTTCAACAAGTAAAATTGAAAAATTATATTTCATTTGAGAATATTTTATTTGAAAATTTTCTGTTTTGTATAAAAAAAAAATCAATAGTTCAATTTTAGTTTACAGTATTAGAAAAATTTTTTAATTTGCCACTTGATATTCAAATATTGCATTGCATTAATAGATTTAAATTTGGTTTCAAATCACTTGAAGCTCAGAGAATTATTATTTAATAATTCCAATTTATAAATTCATTGTATACTAAAACAATGCAGATAAAATAAAAATTTAGGACAAACAAAAATTCATCATTTTTAATGTAATTTCAGTTGGCAAAAATGAAGAACATCACTTAATAAAATCAACGATGCCATCGCCAAAAGATGCGGTCAAACAGAAGAACGATACCACGCCAGTTCAAGTGCAAATGAGCGACTCGTTGCTGCAATTGTTCATCAAGTACGCATGGAAAGACAATTACGGCGAATGTTCCAAGAACGAAGTTAGAAAATTCCAAGACTGGGTGTCGTCCGAAAAAATCGATTTCAGCAACGACAATTGGCCAACTCTGATCAAGCCAATCAACAATCGCGACTGTTATCACTCGAGAGACTGGTGGATAGGCACGATTCCAGCCATATTTTACGAGGTAGCTTACAAATTGAAAAATTTCTTACCCATTTTATTCAACTGTAACGGAAATATTAATTTCATCGACGCGAACGGCAGAACGCTACTCCACGTATTTCTAGCGAGCATCGAAAATAAAACGAGATCGTCGAAGAGCGAGAACTACAAAGATCTGAAACTCTTGGAAAGATTGATCGAGAAAGGTGCTTCGGTCGATATTGTCGACAAGCAAGGATACACACCGTTCGCCATGGCAGCGATGTCCGGACAGAAAGACAGCGTGCAGATAATGCTGGAAAAATTCACGAGTGTCGATACATGCGACAAAGATGGCAACACGGCGTTGCACGTGATCGTCGACAAAAGCCTGACTATCGAGGGTGAGTACGAGAAGGGATACTTGGAAATCGTACAATCGCTTCTTCGCAAGGGTGCCGATTTTACGAAGAGGAATAAAAAGGGATTGACGCCCGTTCAGCTCGCCGCCAGCAAATACAACGCCGAGCTTTTGCAACTTTTCCTGATGAACGGAGCGGATTTTCAAATACTCACGGAAGCAGGTGAGAATCTGATATTTCTCGTCTGCAAGGACAAATGGCGGGTGAAAGAGGAGGCGAGAGTATCGAGAACTATAGACTTTTTAGTCGAAGAAGGTTGTGATATTAACCAAGCGGATAATAACGGTAACTTGCCGTTACATTACGCTTCGCTGTGGGACAGAGCTGTCAAATGTTTGATCAAGCACGGTGCGAAAATCGATTGTCCAACGAAAGCACATCAACAGACACCTCTACACTGGGCTGTGAAAGGATATCACTTCAACTTGGACACGATCAAAGCTCTGGTGGAGATGGGTGCGGATGTCAATGCTAAAGCTGCGGATGGTGCGACTCCATTGCTGATGGCTGTGATGCGGAGTAGTCCGGAAATCGTACGTTTTCTCATCGATCAAGGAGCAAACGTGCACGACAAAGATGATATTTTCGGATTCACGCCACTGCATTTAGCTGCGTTTGAAAAGGAAAGATTTGCATTACTTATAGACAAAAGCGACGATGTAAACGTCGCGAGCAATCACGGCATGACACCCTTACACTTGGCATCGCTAGCCGGTAACGTAGGAGTGATGAAGGCGTTGATTGCACGCGGTGCCAGTGTCGATTATCGCGACAATTCCAACCAGACGTCGCTGCACATGATACTGTTGGGAAATTTTTTCTTGAACATGAATAATTTTTTGGGCAGATATTTGGACGGGGAGTCGAAAGAAATAAGCTTCGTCGACGAGATGTGGTCGTCGTTGTGGTGCAGATACGACAGTCATCATCAGAGAGATGCCATCGAATTGATCGTCAAGACTGGAAATGCCGATGTTAATGCTAAAGACGTTAATGGTAGAAGGCCGCTTCATCTTGCAGCGCGCGAACCACTTGGAAATTCCATCGAAACACTCTTGAAATTGGGAGCTCAGGTAGATGTGTTCGATCAGAACGGCAGATTACCTTTTCACGAAGTTCTCGAGAATGGCAATATCAAGGGTTTGTACTGTTTGTTAAACTTCGGCATGGATGTCAACGAGAAAAGTATAAACCGTCTGATAATCAGCAGTAAAAAGGATATGAAGGATGCGGTTTTTGGCCATTTGGTGAAGTTAAAAGCAGCTGGATTACCGATCGCGAATATCTACAAAACTCACGTCAACAAGTCGAAGTATCGTACGGATCTGCTTCGATGCGCGAACGAGGTTCAAAAAATGAAGAATCACCTGATGAACGACAGCAGCGTGTCGTTGTACGAATTTTTGCACATGAACTGGAAACGACGACTCGCGCTGATCCCTCACAATTTTTATCACTCGTACAACGAATTCGAGATTTATCAAAAAATCATCCATTCGAGTTGTCGCGAAGCACTCGAGAGAAAACGACTTTTGGAGTTGGCCATCGATGCTTGGTATCGCATAAACAAGTATCACTTGCCCGACATCTGCGTCGAGTATATTTTTGAATTTTTGAGCAACGGACACTTGACTGCGCTGATAGAATCGGCAGACCTCAATTGTGACGATAAAAGTGCGTAAAAAGTAAATAATTAAAACTTAGACGCGTCAACTTATGTATTTCGTATTTTGAAATTGAATCAAATTTACTCACTAGTTTTAAGATAATTAATTATTGTAAAATTAAATGTACGTACGTATATAATGTGTATTATTAAGAATTTTCGTAAAGCTATTTTTATACATAAAAATCTTGTATTCGTAAAATACTTTAGTATACAATTAAGATTACAATAAGTTATACTTGCTCAATTACAATAAAGTTTAAATATTTTGATACACTGATATGCCACTTATTTTGTAATAATTATGAAAATAAATAAATTGTGATTTGAAGAAATTTATGACATTTCTATTCGCATATAAGTATGCATAATTATAAGCGAGCAAGAACGCAACGCATATCGCCACTTCACAAGAGTCAAGCAATGTCGTCGCACACCTATGCATACGATGTGTAAGTACTCGTTAAGCACATGCAGAATTTTGCACGCTGAGCCTGTCAACTGTTTTCAGTAACGAGCGGTAGCTGTGAACCTTTCGTAACACCTAAAAAAAAAGCTTTTGCGTTTTCATCCCATCAATGAATATGACGAAATCTATAAAAAATGCACTTTTTTGAAGCCCAAAATGGAACAAAAAATTTTGAACGCTAGCGCTTCCAGAGTTTTTCCTCTTCTTTTTGAAGGTATACATATAGTGACGGAAAATGCTCGCGAACATTGGAAAAGTTCACAGGAACTACATTTTCCGAATTTTCCCATTATAATCAAATGGGCTTATTTCAGTGAAAATAGGCAAAAAACGTCAATTGGTTCAAATGCTGATTTCTCGACTTCTAAGACCGCTAGAAACATTTTTGATCAGTCAAAATTGTAGCAAAAAAGAAGACCTTTACGTAGAAATTAGTTTTATTTCAAAATAATTATGCGGTAAAAAGTTATCGACAAAATCACCAAAAAATTCAATCTTCGGTTTGTTAAAAATATGCAAAAAATACTTAAAAAAAGTAGTTCTTGGGGACTTTTCTAATATTCACAAGCATTTTCCGTCACTATATACCTTTAAAAAGAAGGAAAAAAAAAACTCCGGAAGCTCTAGCATAAAAAATTTTTTTTGCATATTAGGCTTCAAAAAAGTGCTTTTTTTGTAAATTTCTTCATATACACTATTTTGCATAAGAATACTGACATTTTATGGCAAATAGAAATATAATGTATTTTATTTTACTGCAACACAATGGCATCAGTATTTTAATAACATATGTTAGCCCTCCCTCCGTACATGTATATGACGAAATCCAGAAAACAATACCTATTTTCTGAGGACCAGAATTGAAAATTTTTTTTTTCGCCGCTAGGGCTTC
>JAWWMK010050051.1:0-10056 GCA_035047105.1 Galeopsomyia nigrocyanea
CCGCCAGACTTTTCTAAGCCAGACTTCTGCCAGACTATTGCCAGACTTTTGCCAGACTTTTTTTTTTACACGGGTTGCAACGCATAAACTAACGGCGACGACGACGACGACGACGGCGAAGCTTGCGCGCCGCGCGACCAAAGTCAATAAGCTCGCGAGTTCTCTTTGCGTCCAGAGAATTCAAACACGTGAAAAGCCAAACAAACGACGCGGCACACGCAGAGAAAAAGCAGTTGGGGTAAAAAACAATGAAAAAGAGGGAGAAACGAAAGGCATTTCAGAAAACAAGAAGAAAGAATAGAGGAAAAAGCTGTAGGTAAATGCCTCGAGGACATTAAAAAAAAAAATTTCGTATATGTCGTGTTCGCGCCAAGCATTTTTCTTTTGACCAAAAGACTTTTTTATTTTCCATTTTTCGAGCGCCAAATACATTTTTGTCGCAGGATCGATCAATGAAGCAGGATGTGTATATTTATAAAGTGGTTTTAGTTTGTTAAATCATCTCGAGGGTACTAAAATTACGAGTTTTACGTAAAATTTCATCGTCGAACAATAAAATGCCTCGAGCTTTTAAAAAATTTTCATCGCCCCGAGCTCATATACATTTGGCATTTCTTTAGTCGAGTCGTTAAAGCTCAACGTAAAGTAGAGAATTAAACGATTTTATTTCGAATAGTAAATTACAATTATATCGAGCTTTCGACGTTGAAGTTTATTTTTATCTTCCACGTGACCTCGTCGCCAAAGTATTTCGCACCGAGAGAAAAGAAATAAAAAAGAAACATCATTATCAAATGCGGGCCGTAGTCTGTTATAGCACTTGTATCTTCAATGGTATTGCTGATTCAACTTAAACTGGCTTCAGGCGCAAGTTAGTTCAGCGGAAGTGGCATCAAGTGTCATAAGTATAGCAATGGGCTTTTGCTTCGAGTGACACATGCTCAAGTGCGTTCTGTTATAAACTTTTGTCTTCTCTGATCAATTTGAAGATAGAGGCTTTAATGTTTGTTTCAGGTGTAGCAGTTTTGATGAATGATATAAAGTTATTTTACGTAATTCGTTTTGCGACGATTAAAAAATATACCAAAGATATTTGATATCCCTACATAACAAGATTTAAAAATCGATACATATTTAAATCAATTTTTTCTTAAATTACGCTATAATTTTATTCTTGAATGAACAAAGCAGCACATTCAACGACTTTTTATTTGTAGCGCAAACATTTATTCGATATCGCCAGTGTCATTTTCTACGAAGGTGATAAAGAAAAAGGTGGCTCGGAAGAGTGAGTATGATATTTCGAAGAGCGACGGAAATTCACGATCGGACTTTTTTCTTCGAGCACGTACACCGACATATAAGCTTTTTTTTTATTTTTATGACTTTACTTATTTTTAGCGAGACACACACACGTCGGATAGTTTATTCCAATATTATAATTATGCCGTTCACGATATCTCGTAAAAAGAAAATACATAATTAACACGATTATCCTTATCAACAATTATTCTATAAACCGGTCTTTTTTTTCTTTATCGATTCCAAGGTAAATGTGTTACAATGTAAAAAAAACAACAAAAAAAAAAACAACCCTTCGACGACAAAGAAAAAAAAGGGGGTCTACGCAACGGATACACCATCAGATATATAGTAAACCGACTCTCGTGTGCAGTGAATATATGACGAAATCCTTTAAAAAAACACTTTTCTGGGGTCTAGAATGGCAAAAATTTTTTTTAATGCTAAGGCGTCCGGACCTTTTTCCTCCTCTTTTTGAAAGTATATAGTGTCGGAAAATGCTCGTGAACATTAGAAAAGTCCTCGGGAACTATATTTTTTCACCATTTTCCCGATATTAATAACAAACTAAAAATGTAATTATTTTGCAATATTTTTGACAACTTGTTACCGCATAATTATTTTTGAATGAAACTTTTTTCTACGTAAAGGTCTTCTTTTTTGCTATCATTTTGATTGGTCAAAAATGTTTCTAGCGGTCTTAGAAGCCGAGAAATCAAAATTTTAAGAAATCCCGTTTTTCGCCTATTTTCTGTGAGAAAAGCCCATTTGATTATAATGGGAAAAACAGACTTTTCCAATGTTCACGAGCTTTTTCCAACACTATATACCTTCAAAAAGAAGAGGAAAAAGGTTCGGAAGCCTTAGCATAAAAAAAATTTTTGCCTTTCTAGACCCCAAAAAAGTGTGTTTTTTTAAGGATTTCGTCATATACGAGGGAGGAAAGAGAGGAGGGAGGGTAGGGAGGACTCCCGCACGCAGGCGCCGCCACCGCCAGCCAGAGAGGCAGGCAGACCAAATAGCCGCGTATATTCAGTACGCTCGAGGTAAGCCACCTCGATGGGCATGCTCGCGTGACGCACGCGCTTTTTTCGTTCACTCTACGCGTCTCGCGAAGCACGTGTTCCGAGTTTTTAAACTCTTCTTTTTTTTCCGTCTGGGTTTCTATTTTCGGCTCTCGTGACTTCCACCGTCTTTTTGCGTATGTTGAGTGTTCGAGTATTGTGCTTTCTTTGCTTTTTTTTTACGGTGTGATAAGAGGGAAGAAATTGTTGTTGTTGATGTATAGGAGATTTTGGATTCATCGGAGCTTGGAGTTGAAGAACGTTTTGTTGATGTGGTGCAAAATCGATTAAAGTTGAGTGTTATTGGACGACCAAAGTTTTTTTTAGTAATAAGTAATTTTTTTTTTAAGTGAGAGTTGGCGAGTTGCATAAGTAATTACTCGAACGTACGTTTACACGCACTTCCGAAAGATAATTAAAAAAAAATAGTCGTGTCCATACAATGAAACAACGCGAATATAAAATAAGCTTGTTTCATAAATTTTATATCGGCAAGAATGTCTTATGAATTTTTAAAATTCAAAATAGAAACAAAATGAAATTCCGAAAAAAATTAATTAGTTGAGATAATTTATGCAAACCACTATACCAGAGAAAAAGAACAAAAGTCTGGAATACATACTGGAAAATCGCGTGAATAATGCATGCAATAACGTCTTTAATTGAATTAAAGGCGATACTCAGAAATTCACAACTTCAAGTAGTATAGTATCCGCATGAGACACGCACGAGTGTCAACGATAATCAAAGTGCCATCTTTCCTTCTCGCTCTCTGTCTCTCGTCTTTTTTTTATCATTAATTACGAAGTTTCGTCGCGGTGCAGCAGTGATTTTACTCTTCTCTCTCTCTCTCTCTTTCTCTCTCTCTCTCTCTCCCTCTCTCTCTCTCTCTCTCTCTCTCTCTCTCTCTCTCTCTCTACTCGTATGTATATAGCTCCAGCGTAGAGTGATAATGAAAGTTTGATATGACTATATACCGTGGTCGTGCGCGGTCACGAAGTTCCTTTACTCACGGGGGAGATGCCGGATCAAAAATTAAATTAACTCGAGATGTGCTTTTTCATTCGAACGTATTTTTTTTTTATGATGGAAAAACTTTTATTAGACGTATAAATCTAATTTGTGTTTCGCGCGATTGACAATGTTGCGTCAGATAAAGTAACTTTTTCTTTTTTACTGTGAACGTGAAAAATGCATAAAATATTCACATCCGCGAGAGTCGCATCATCAATGTTTTCAATTAGATAAGTTTGTCCGAGTTTGTCGTGCAATTTTCCGACCTAAATATTAAAGTCAATTTTAAAAAGTTTATCTGTACTCGTTATTTCGCACGTCGCGCGTTTCGCGACTTTTAAAAATAAATTCTAGTATTATTTCGCAAATAAACGTATGTAGCAGACCACTCTAACGAAACATTCTTTTTTTTTTAACTGCAGGAGTCAGGTAATTCCACGTGAAATGTTCATTTTCTCTAATTAAAGCTTCTCCTCAGCCTGATGCTGCTACGAGGCACATTTTCATTCGACACTTTCGTTCGCCTTCGGCCGTAATAAAGCCGTAGAGAATTTCACGCTCGAAGCACCAATTATCCATCTATAATTAACCCAATAGTCATAGTCTCTCTCGCGCGCGCTCCCAACAAACAAACGACCAGATGGCTTTGAAAATCGATTCTCTCAATTATAGCGCCAATATTGCTTCTGGCGATTCGCTACTGTAGTCCTTTTTTTTTTAATTAAAAAATGCAAAACAAAAGTGCGTCCAGTGTATCGGACTGGGGTCGGATAGTCCAGTAAGGGAAGCTTTCGGTAATGAGCTTCTAGCCCGGAGGCGAGCGTCTTGGAAATGTTGACAAAGAGCTTTGTCCCGAGAGAGAGAGAGAGGGGCCGAGACGGATAATCGATCTTGATAGCGCACCAAAAGCTGCTGCGGCAAACGCGCGCGTTCTCTCTCGCGCTCTTGTCTGCTGCTCCTTTCTATATATCTCCAGGTATATCAATTAATTTACCAATGCCATTTTTTTGGTTTCCTCTCTTTCTTCCGGTTGCGATAGGTTCATTGATTAATTTTTGTAAGACATTCGTATACGAGTCTTGAAATTAATATAAGTTGAATGAAATTTGTAAAAATATGAGTTGCTCTCTAACAAGAAATAAAATATTTTTGTTGTGTAAGGGACATTTATACGGGCAATTTTCAATTTTTAGTCCATGATTGTAACATCAAGTGGAAGCTTTTTCTATATCCTAAAATCTTCGTTCTATATATTTATGTATAACAATTTATTCATAACTGGGATTATTAACTATTTATACTGCTAAAAAAGTTATAAGATCAACGGTAGGCAACGTGATCACGACTTTATTGCTGATATACTATTATAATTTTATTTTTTGAGCCTCAAAATATCGAATCAGAAAAAAAAATCGTATCGTTAATAACTCGCGGATAATTCCAATTTTTTTTATTAAAACTTGTGTTTATTTGCTTGATTGAAATAGTTTCAACGCTTATTGTGAAATTAAATTTTATCATAGAATCTTGGAATAATAGTTGGGAACTGTGAAACCCAAATTTCAGAATGTAATCACTCCTACATCAAAATTATTTTCCTCTCAATTAATTAATTAAAATATCATAAATATTTCAATTAACTATTGTACATTTATTTGGCTTGTTGAGATAATTATCATACATAATATTTGTCAGAGTTTGAAATTTTCGGAAAACATTTTCGGATACTCTTCAGTTCTAATTGCAATTTTTAATATAAGGTGGACATTCTTGCAGCATACAATTTAATAAACTTTTGTTAATAAAAATAAATTTGATTGATAGAGACAATTGATCAAGTCAGCAATTTAAAATGTTTTAGAACTCAATCAGCTTTTTCTATTGAACCACTTTCAATAGAAAATCGAAATAACAAACGAAAAATCATCAACTCATTCTCATTGAAAAACAAAAATATCCATTTTCAGTATCAGAAATCTCTTCGAATTTATTTCAAATAATCTTTGTTCAATATTTATATCCATTTTCCAATCGAAATAAGCCTCCCTCTCTCTCTCTCTCAATCCATGAATTATTATGCGCGCAGCATCTGCACGTCACGCGAGTATATCGCGAAAATCCCAATAAATCACGTCCATCCAGTATTATCAAGGCGTAAGTCACTTAATTGATACAGCCGCGCTGATGAATAATCAAGCGTCCATAATAGCCGAATTCAACATGCAACCACGCACACGCAAGCAAAACGAAAATCATTTTCACCACACCCAAAATCAACCAGAAATATAACACATTAAACATTCGAAGGAAAGAAAAAAAAAGTCGGTGACGGCCGTCGAAAATAGATTCTCCGGATCTGTCTGCTATGTGTTTTAAGAGCGCGTGGTCTTTTAAAGCGTCGACAACTAATCGATGCCGCGGAGGGACGCGAGCCAAAGTAATAAAGAAAGAAAAAAAAAAGGTTCGAGAGCTCGTCACGCAAGTGTGCGAGCTTGATTAGTAAGACTAATTAGTCACGCGAGAGCGCGTGGTTGTTGCACTTCTTTCATGGCTCGGAGTCGTTGGCCAAACAAATACTGGGTGATATTTCTTTTTTTAACTTGTCACTCTCTTGGCGATGAAAATATTGTGGAAAGAGGCAGGGCGATCGATATGAATCACAATGAATCACTTGGGGGGAGCTTAATTTAAATGAATTCTTTTAGTATTCTATCGATCGAGGGAAAAGAGTACAGAAACATATTATTAAATACAAATTGTTGAAGCTTTTTGAGTAAGAATTTTTTTTTTCATTTGAAAGTGAATTGAAGGGTCGCAGTCGTATTTTTCAGAATGACATAATTCCCTAACGAATTGACGAGATGCCAGAGGATACAGATTGACTCGGAAAGTTTGAGCTTTTCACTCGAATGTACCTATATGTTGAAGGAGCTTACCATCACTCTCGTATTAATCCATCAGAGTTTCTGAATTGAATTACGCGCCAATCCAACGTGTGCTACTAAATTCTGAA
The DNA here is from genome assembly GCA_035047105.1 of Galeopsomyia nigrocyanea. Classification (NCBI taxonomy): domain Eukaryota; kingdom Metazoa; phylum Arthropoda; class Insecta; order Hymenoptera; family Eulophidae; genus Galeopsomyia; species Galeopsomyia nigrocyanea. Next base: position 6,394 of record JAWWMK010050051.1, read on the forward strand.
AGCAGTTAATAATCGAAAAGATATATATTTCAATTTATTCAACGAATATATTATACTTCCATTTCAACATTAATACTCCATTGTAAATTCGTATCATCAAATTTGATATTCACTCGCATTTATATAACATGCACATGGTGTTATGATTAATGGAACAAGCGCGTATGTATATATAGAATCAAATTTTTATGGGAATATATATTGCAATCGTAGTAGTAGAGCCGTTGGGCCTCCAGGGGCTTCCACGCGCGTGCGAAACAGTACACGCTTCAATTTATTTTTCGACTGCAAAAACGAAAAAAAAAGAAAGAGAGAGAGAGAGAGAGAGAGAGAGAGAGAAGCCAGGTAAATTGACGATATACTCCAACGTTTTAATTAGAAATTGTTCCACAACTCTTTTTTTCTCACATCCTCTGACCGCGGCTGTATATGGAAAGGATGGCTTCGTCTCAATTAGAGCTTGCGATGCTGCAGCTGACTATATAGTCACGCGGTAAACTGACGTGCAACAATTTTTTGCGGCTTTGACGTGTGCAAAATTAATTAAGTTTGACCTATTCTCGATGCGCGGGAAAATGGAACGAACGATTTGTTTTTGAATTCGTGGTATTTTTTTTTTTATGCGAATTTTTAATTTACCAATTCACAGTAACGAATAAGGATTTTTCTCGACAAAAATAACGATAGAACGTATCTTCTATTCTTTCGCGTTTCTAACACAAAGTGCTAAAGCAATTCTCATCCGTAGGAGTACTGGAAATAAAACTTTTTTCTCCCCCTCATGGCAACAGTTAGAATGCGATTCGACTCTAATTCCTTTTCAACTTTGCGACGATGAGAGTGTTCTCTAATTGACTTTTAATTATTTCAGTCTTGTTTAGCCTAATGCATGTCGTATTGCATTAAACTCATCGTAGCTCATAAAAGGAAAATTTAATACACACTAAAAAACTACATAACAAGATGGAAAAAAATTACTATATTACAAGGAGACACGCTTTACCATCCCCTAAAATTTTCCAACGATAAGAAAAAAAAAAGACGAACAAGGAATTTATTTTTACAGCCCATTCGCACTATACGTAACAAGATAAAAAAAAGCTCGTTTATCTTGAGGCACGTTGCGTGCGCGGCTATAAACGTCAACACGCGCACGCCCAGTGTACCTAAAGCTACTTCGAAAACTATATACCATATAACCCACAGCACACGAAAAGCAGCAGCAGCAGTTCGCGCTTGAGATAATCGTTTGAGGGTGGCCTAAAACGACATAAACGTCGGTGGTGGTGGTGGTGGCACGTGAAAATTGAATACTAACTATCCTATTAGCTTGGCATGGTGTGGTCGCGCAATGGCTTCGATAATGAATTATAAAAGTAGTTTTCGAGTTTACGATGCACCTGAAGCACGACGACAACGCGCCAACTTTTTTCATACCTATATGCGACTTTTTCTTGATCGATAAAGTTTTTTTTTTATTCGTCGCGTCGGATGGATTTTCCAACGCGATACGAGCTTGCACGGATATAATTTTGATGATTACGATAACATTGTTACACGCAACGCGACGGTGCAAGATAAATATGTCGGTGTTGGGCGTGCATGCAGCGCAAGAGAAGCGCTTCAATTTCGCCGGAAAGTCGTAAATATCGTTAACTTACTAATTACTTTTCATGATGAAGATTCTTTGCTCTAATTGTACAGTCGCCCTCCCGCGCGGTTTTATGGGATCAACTTTCATGCGAAAGTTTTTATACGCTGTACTACTCGGCGCTATGCTCGCAGATAAGGTGTTTCGTTATGAATGGAAATTTCTTCTTCGTTTTTTTTTTAAGTGGAACGTTTTTTTCGAAGAGTTCGCTTTTGCGCTTTTAATGAGTGGTTTGGTACGAACTTTTAATTTTAGTCGTTTTCAAGATATTACGAGGAGTTGCTTAATGGGATATGCAGGAATCAAGAATAGAGAAAAATATATTTAGTGTTTAAAATCTTTTATTTGTGTACATGATAATTTTACTCGCAAAAGTACATAATGTAACATAAATGAATAAAAAGAATTTCGCAAAATCAGATGTATGTGCAGATATTCTTCAATTAGAGTTTCAATATTTGACTCGAAATGGACGTATTCAGAATGTATCATTTGATAAAGTAGTGTCTTTTGAAAATATAAGCTTTCTTTGTGATCAGTAGATTTGGAAAATTTAAATTTTAAGAAATTCTGCACTTCATTTTTTCTGAATTCGAGAAACCTTTCATGACTTATTGAAGAAGAGGTTGTTTATAGATCATATAATTTAACAAGTATGATTGTCTATTTTAATATTCTTGCAAGAAAATTCTTCAATCATTACTTCCTTACATGATAATAATTGTGAATCTTTATCCTAAAGTGTAGGTAAAAAATGATTTTTCGAAAAATATTTGAATAACGTTTGCCACACGTACCGCTTTGCATAAAGTGTATAAAAGAGAAGCCCATTTCCTCAAACGAAAAACTTATCCAATATCGAACAACCAATCACCAAAATTTCAGCGCGCCAAGCAAAGTCACTCTTCTTTTGTTCGCGAAAGTCCAATATTCCCTTTTCGAAAACTCAAATAGTAGCGCTATCGAAAATTCAACAAAAGTAAGAGCCATCAGCTTACGTACGAGCTTCCCGCTCTCTTGATCTCTCAAGGCTAAGGACCAACCACCACCATCGGTTCACATAGCTGCCTGCATTATACATGCGAAGTACGGTCTCCTCTCTCCCTTTTATTTCGAAAAAAAAAAGACCTCGAGATGCGCGGCTGCACTGTATAGCAGAGAAGGGTGAAGAAGGTGAAGAGCACTGATAGGGGAGTCTCGGTTGAATTTCATTATACTCGGGTTCTTTAGTTTGCCAACGTTTAGCGTGCATCTTTGTTTTTAGCTTTTCTTTCTTTTTTAGTAACAATTTGAATACTTAGTAAGAGGATATATTACAATGACTTTATAATTTTACCCAGTAGTTTTTTTTTAACGAAATTGAAGTAGCGTTGATTAGGTTCATTAATTTATTTCTTCAAAATTATAATTTTTATTTGGTCTAATTTGAATAGTCTTGATATACATTGATAGCCATTCAATAAATAAAAAATAAATAGTACATGTTACAATAGAACGTCACATTATAAAATACTTCACGACCCAAATAAATCGAATCAAAAATCCAAATTATAATCCAGAAAAAAAAAGTTTCATTACCCATCTAATGTTAAATAAAACACATTAAAATAGTAACGTAATCTCCTATCCGCAACAACAACGTCATGCTTTATCATCGCTAAAAACCGTTCTAAGTATTGACGAACAATCAAGTAGAAACATCAAGATACAATCAGACGCACGACAGTATGATTGAAGCTTTAAGCTTGCCAACGCATCATCAATAACATTTCAAACTTCATTAAAAAAAATTTTTCATCGTTAATCATTGTCTATCAAACTACGTACTATCTACAGCAACGTCAGAGTTGCCACGCAAAATAGTACAAATAGTTCCGAAAACATTTCTCGAATGCTCGCGTAGGCAAAGTATCGAATAACCGAGGGGAGAGAGACACATATGAGCAATTCCACAAAAAAACTGCCATAATTCGGCACCGTTTGTCCGAATTTTCATATTAAAGGCACGCACT
>JAWWMK010050052.1:0-10054 GCA_035047105.1 Galeopsomyia nigrocyanea
GTCAAGCGCTCTCAACCCTGGCCGACTCCACAGACCGCTGTTGAAAGGGAAGATACTTACGAGGAAATTCTGGATTGGGGCCTGAAAAATGGCTCTCTATACGCAGCCAATGTTCGTGTCGATGATCCAGAGGCGCCGTACTTCCTGTCCGATTTTCCCCGGAACACGGCTGTTGGGTTTAACCCTCTTGTCGGGACCATGCATGGGATCAATATCCCCACCCGATACTTTGGTTGGCCTGAATCTGGGTCGGCCATGCACCAGGAGGACTCCTACGCCGATAGCGTTAATGGTCTCCTGCATGGAGCCCCTAAGCTTTGGCTTGTCGTCCTTCGATCTGATGGGCCACGTCTTGAGAAGTTGCTTGCTGCCGCGCTGAGGCGAGTGCCCTTGAAACACAGTCGGCGCTGGGCTAACTGTGCTGCCCCACTGCAGCACAAAAATCTGATGGTCACCCCCTCGTTACTGCGGAAGTGGGGGATCGTCTTCGAGATTTTCGTGCAGCGTCCTGGCGACATAGTTTATGTTCCTGACGGGGTTTTCCATCAGGTCGTGAACCTCGGCGACAATATCTGCGAGGCAGTGAATCCTGGCTGGGACCCTTGGAATCGCACGGGAGATCTTTTCCGTCCTTGTGGCTGTTCCGAGTGTGCTCTCAGCTTGATCCCTACGAATCCTGCTCTCGTCACCCACACGAAGGGTACAAGGATGGGCTTCCATGAGTGCCCCCTCTTGGGGTGTTCCATAACTTGTCGCAATCGTGTGCTACTCTGTCGTCATCTGCGCAGTCCACTGCAGGCTCTACTGTCATCTTCGAGAAGTCGGACGATGGGCTTACTTTACCATCTGTAAAAGGATCTGCGGTCACAGAGGATACCGGCTACAGCGAGTTCACCTGCGACACTTGTGGGAAGGTCTATCTTCACCGCCCTACTCTCATTAAACACCTCCAAAATGCGCATGGGCCACGACTTCCTTGCTCCAGGTGTGGCAAGTCCTTCCAGCGCTACAATCTCCCGGCTCACGTCTGTCTCACTAAGGCTGAGCTGACTTGTGTCTGCGGCCTCTTGAGCCCCTGCCGTTCTGTTCTCCATCGTCATCAGAAGAAATGCGATGAGGTTTGTGTTTTAATTACTTCTTATCCATGTTTTCTCTCTTTTTTTGTTGCTAACTAAACCTTTTATTTTCAGAAAGCCTCTAAGACGACCCGTGCCTCACCTCGTAAGCGTCGCTAACCATTTCTAAGAAAAAATGGCTGACAATGTGCTTAAAAATATTTAGTTAAAAATTATATTTTTTTTATACCAAAAGATAAGAGAAGGAGAAAAGAATAAAAATGGTTTTCCTCGTCCATATATGTGTTTTGTTTTTCTTCTATATTCTGTATAATAAAAGTTGCAGTTTGTATCCTAACCTTTGGGTTTTTTTATTGCTCGTTCATTGATTGGGGATAACTTTGACTTAGTTTATTATGATGTAAATCTAACGTTATTCTCCATTGGGGTCATTATATTATTGCCAACTACAGTGGGTTGCTATTCTATCCTAACTACTATTTTTTTTTATTTTGAAGAGTATGGTTTTAGAGGGAGTTTTCATGCCTAACCTTTTCTACTGTTATTTAGTAAAAATCTTTAATGTTTAGGAAAATTGTAAGAGATAAGAGGAAGGAAAAAGAGTAAAAGTGGATTACTTGTCTGTATGTAGCTTGTTTTTTTTTTAGAAGTATTTTCAAGCATAAAATTGAAGAATGTAAAATAATAAAAAAATTGAGCAACCGGAATGTTAAGGTTAATAAACGGAAAAATTTCAATCCACGCAATGTTGTAGGTTAGGGAACAGAAAATGGAGTATTATTTACCTTTTCGTTTTTGTAGTAACATTCTAGTACTTTCTCCAAGGAATTTATTGCTATTATCAATGATAAATATAGTATAGGGGAGTATGCGTAATTATGAATTTGAAAAAGTAAAGTCTGAGCAACCGGAATGCTGTAGGTAAGTCAACGGAAAATGTAGGATTATTTTTCATTTTTCGAAAAAAAAACATCTCGGATGATATTGTCATAGTTTTGGTTTTGACGGCAAAATGTTTTATCTTATTTTGTTAATTAGAGCATAAAGAAATATTAAATTGAAAAAAAAAAACAAAGTCCGAGCCATCGGAATGTTGTGGGTCAACAAACGGAATGTTTGACCGACCGGAATGTTATAAGTGAACTGACGGAAAATGAAAAATTATATTTTTTTCAAAAATTTTTTGGGTAATATTTTCATAGCTTCCTATTTTGATAGCGAAATGTTTTATCTTATATATCTTTTTTTTTATTAGCGCATAAAGAAATATGAAATTGAAAAAAAGTAAAGTCCGAGCAACCGGAATGTTGTGTGTCAATAAACGGAATGTTTGACCGACCGGAATGTTATAAGTGAACAGACGGAAAATGAAAAATTATTTTTTTTTTATTTTGAAATTGTCGGACGTCCGAGGGCCGCGAAAAAGATGTTAGTTAATTTCTTACTCCTTATGTTGTTTAATTAGGCAATCTTGGGCACCATTCGAGCTATTGGGGAGGGACGAAAGAAAAACACGATGATTAGGGAGGGAAGAATCAATTGAAACAAGGGGAGAAAAAAAAATAAAAGCAAGCATTGGGATATTTGCTGTACCCAAGGGTGTATTACATTTTAATCGCTTGACTCATCCATTTGCCTATTCTTTTCGTTTGCTTCTTGATTTTCCGATGTTTCGCTCTCTGCGTCCAATTGCATTGGGTTTACTGGTACTTCATTATTGAATCCCCTTTTTATTCTATCCATATGAACAACTTTAATGTCCTTACCTTTTTGTAGTTTTACGTTATGGTTTTTGTAATCGATGCCTGTTATTTCGAAAGGTCCCGTGTACTCTACATTTGTCTTATTACCCCTTAACAAAAATACCATTTCCCCCATACGAAAATGTTCCGTGTAGGCTTTTCTATCGAAGTATTTCTTTGATCTATACTTCGATTGAACTAAATTCATCGCTGCTAGCGTTCGTAATTGTGAGAATGAAGTCGCGGCCTCCACCATATAATCATCGTATGTTAGGAGTATTTCCTTCGGTGGAAAACTTGACGGCGTTCTCGCTTTTTCGCCTAACAATATCTCGTGTGGAGAATAACCGAGCGATTCATGCGTTGTTGAGTTATATGCGTGTTGTGCAATAGGTAAGAGTTTGTCCCAGTCAGGATTGTCTTGAACATAAAGTTTTAAATATTCCTTCACACTGCTATTTAGTCTTTCTACTCCCCCCTGACTCTGTGGGTGTAATGCTGTACTATTATATTTATTTATTCGAAACATTTCCGCAAACTCGGCCAAAAGATTGTTTATAAAGTGCGGGCCTTGATCACTCGTGATGCATACTGGGGGCCCGAAGTAGCAAATTAATTTGTCTATTAGCGCACGTGCCACTTCTTTCGCGTCCGCGTTCTTTGTCGGTATTAGAATGCAATATTTTGTGAATGTGTCCTGCAAAACTAAAGTGTAGGTGTAGCCATCGTCTGTTGGTTGTAAGGGCCTGAAAAAATCCATGCTGATTTGTGCGAAAGGTTTTGGTTTTATTTGAGTTATGAGCATGGGCTGTCTCGTCTTGCGGTGTGTTAGTTTGATGGTTTGACAATCATGACAAGCCCGAACTACTTGTCGGACGTCCGCCTGCATGTTGCGCCAAAAAAAATCCCCTGCTACTCGCAAGTATGTTTTAGTTGACTCGTTATGTGCACCTATTGCCGATTTGTGGTACTCCCTTATGAGTCCATATCTGTCCTCTACGGGTGGTATCGGTAAATTAGTTTTGTACAATACTAATTTTATCGGTGCGCCCGCAAAATATTTATTACATTCGTCGATAAAAAATCCCTAATTTGCCGGTGAAAGTAGGGCCAAATCGCGTATTATACCCGCCGAGTTTATTTCGTCCTCTATAAGCTTATTATATAACGACCTAATGCAGTTACTAATGTCTTTCCTTAATGGCTTGCTGTGAAAATATTCATTTATAATAATTCCATATTGTTGGAAATTTCCGCGTTTTGAAACTACTATTTCCCCTATTTTCCGTTCTGTACTAAGTAAATCATCGAGATCCAAATACCGCCTCTCAAGCAAAGCATTTAATACGTCTATGTCCAAATTTATGTCTGCCGAAAGAACGTATATCAAATTTTCGCGATAAGCAAATGGTTGTTCATTTAGCGTTTTTACTGCTGAAAACCTCCATTCCTCGTCATCGTCAACGTCTGACCAAGGTGGTTTGTCATTCGGTGGTCTTGCGTCAGCGGTTAGATATCTTGCCATCACGCCATTTTGCCAATGAGCTCGTCGGTTTGTCATTCGGTGGTCTTGCGTCAGCGGTTAGATATCTTGCCATCACGCCATTTTGCCAATGAGCTCATCTTACAGGTCTCCAAGATTCTTGACTAGCTGCTGATTCGTTGTCTGTCCACCGCTCTACACCCATTTCCTGTTCATTTCGATTTTCGAGCTGTTCTGCAGGTTAATATTCAGCTCCATCGTCATAGCTTTGGTTTATATTTCTTTCTGCTTTTTCAAAATTGTTGACGTGCTGAGGCGACAAATTTTGTACTTCTTCGATTTCGTTAGAAGAGACCTCCATCGCTTGCGGTTTTTCGAGTGGCTTCTGTGCTTGCTAGTTATGTTCGTCTTTTGCTGAATTTGCGGCTTTTGGTTTTTGTATTATCACCCTCTGTTCTGACGTTACATTAATTGGCATAAACGGCGTATAATGGGTTCTTTTTAGCCGTAAATGAATAAAATCGCCACTTGCGTTTGCACGATAATGAAAATAGTCGAATTCTCCATTTAATTTGAGATAATGTACGCAAACGTTTTGGTTGTACACGTAATCGCTGTCTCCATAAAAATCGTTTGACGTTAAGATTTTTACTCTCTGTTCCGGGTCAGTGGTATTACCTACTGCCGAGCTTAATAAGAGGGCTTGCCGCAGTTGTATAGCTGTCACATTCATTCTCATTACTCGTATAAGTGATGCGAATAAACAGTTTCCATCTCCTGGGCATCGCGCCAAAACTTCATTTTCGGCTGAGTTCGTGCTGGGTCGATTTCATTATCATTAAACATTGTTTTATAATATTGCTGATCGATTGTGGCCTCTTTTTTCGGAAGTGGATTTTTATTTTGGGCTTCTGCGTTATTGCTATAAGGTTGCGGTTCTTTTTGCCTCTCGTTAACGTTATTTGGCTCGCTAGACAATTTTTCGTTAGTCAAGTGACTAAATGTTTTTGTTGGTTCTGCTGTGAAACTTTTTCGACTTTTACTTAGCTTTGTACCGTCGCTTTTCTAGGCGGCTGAGTCAGTCGGCGGATCTGTTTCTCTTATGTTGATTTTAAATCTTGGCTTCCCCTTTTGCGGCTTTTCTCTGACGTCTAATACGTAACGAGCTCTCGTTCTCGGCAATGAAACGTGTTTTGGGTCGAGCTCCTGGCTGTCCGTTTGAGGTGCTTTTTGTTGTTTTTCTTGACTTGATGCTGTGTAGTTTTTTCTACTTTTGTTTTCAGCCTTTTGTACATTTTCTTGCTGAGATTGGTTCGTTGTTTGCCCTTCGGCCGTTATTTTCATTGGTTGGTCCTCTGCTAATTTGATTATATCATTTTCTTGCGGCGCTGGTGGATCTTGCTCCTTTTACTGCTGCTTGTTTGCCTGGCTGTTTTGTAATGATAGTTTCCTCTTATCATTAGTAATCGGAGCTTCTTTTGCGGCGAGGATATCTTCCTCTGTCATATAGCCTAAGTTGTCGCTGCTCTCACTGTCCGTGATTTTTTGACTGCCGAATTTCGCTTTTGGCCTCGTTATTGTGCGCTGGTCGAGAACAAGATGCTTATCCTTCTTTGCTATTATAACTCGGGGCCTTTTAGGGTGCGAGAAGCGTATGCGCACGGTTGGTCAGATCCCAACTTTCCTTGGCTCAGTATTGCTCCTACGGCGTAATCCGATGCGTCACATGTGATTAAGTAGCTTTGTTTCGGATGCGGCGCTTTTAAAACTGGCTCGCTGCAGAGTATATCTCGCAGTTGCTCGAAAGACTTTTGTTGCTCTTCGCCCCACTTGAACTCGCGCGTTTTGCTAGTTAGTTTCTGCATTGGCTGCGCTATTTTTGCGTAATTTTTTATGAACCTTCTGTAATATGACGCTAGGCCTAAAAATTGTTTTTACTTTCTTAGCGTTTGTAGGTCTCGCGAATTCCCGCACAGATTCAATTTTCTTTGGGTTGGGTTTTATCGTCCCATTTCCTGCGATATGGCCTAATACTTCCGCCTCACGTATTAAAAATTGACACTTCTTTGTTTCTATTGTCAAGTTAGCGTCATCAAGTCTTTTTAAAACTCTCTTAAATCGGATCTCATGATCTTTCAAGTCCCGAGCTATCACTACAACATCGTCAAGGTACACATAAAGCTCATGTCCCTGCAGGCCTACGAAAATTAAATCCATCATGCGTTGGAATGTAGATGGGGCGTTTTTTAATCCCATGCCCATCCTTTTATATTCGTAATGGCCGTGTGAGTCCGAAAATCCCGTTTTCTTTGCGTCCGCCGGGTCCATTAAAATTTGGAAAAATCCAGATTTTAAATCAACGAGTGTTACATATCGTGCAGCAGCAACATTATCGATTATATCTGTTGTAATTGGGAGCGGATAGCTATCCCCCACCGTAACATCGTTCAATTGATGAAAGTCTGTGACTGTGCGCCACTTCTTTTCGCCATCCGGTCCCGGCATTTTCGGTACTACCCACATGGGAAAGTCGGAGGGTGAGTTAGACGGTCTAATTATATCGGCTTCCAACAGCTTCGTTATTTCTTTTTACATAATTTCTTTTATTGCGGGGGGATGCCGATGGCTTTTCACTTTTATCGGCTTATCATTTGTCGTCTCTATTTTATGAGTGACAAGATGCGTTGCCTTCAGAGGCTCCCCTGGCAGTCCGAAAACACGCGGACGATATGCAATTAATTCTCTTATGTGGCTTAATTCTTCCGTATTCTTATCTTTTAGCGTCGCTGGATCAAGTTCATCAAATATTCTCTCTTCTCGTGACTTCTCGCCGTCAGCTAAAATTTGTAACACCTTAGCCGTATGATTATTATCACTAAACTTATTATCTACTTCGTCATCTTCTCCGAAAGGTTCTAAGGTCACCTCTGGGACATAAATTTTCATTTCTTCCTCTGTAGTATTTATACAGAGGGCGTAAATTTTCCCTTCTCGATTTGTACCGACAAAATTACCGAAGAGTAATCCTTCTCCTAGGTTCTGTAATCGGACATATCCGACGGACTCTTTCGGGTTCTTCACATGTGCGTATATAACTTGTCATGTACGTGGAGCTATGACGAATTGTTCCGACAGTAGGGGCAGTTTAAGGCGACCGAATCTAATGTAACCTTCAGCTGCATCTATATGGCCTTTATGTCTCATAAGGGCATCCCACCCGAGTAAACCGTCGGTTTCTGTAGAAAAGTCATCTTTCACGACTTGAAATTCGCATACCAGTCCTTGTAGGCTGAGATATACGACGCCGAGAGATAATACTTTTGCGCCTTGTGTGAAACCTGATATTTTTACGATTCTAGTTTTGTCAATCGGTACCTTATCCTTCACGCAATTCCGTTTTATGATCGAAATTTCGGCGCCAGTATCGACAAAAAACCTACCCAGATTATTTTTGAGCTGTCCGCTTTCGACTGTTACGATAGGAGGTCGCGATCCGATCCCCGCAAGTCGGATCGTGCATTCTCTTATTGCGGGCAGCGACTTCTTCTCTTTATTTTTGTCAGCTTGCTCGACGTCCTTTAATGGCGTCGAGCATCCTGGGAGTTTAAATGGTTCTCTTGTGGATTTTGACGATTCATTTCTTGTTGGTTGTTTCTTTGCCTGTTATCGAAATTGTCTTGCCGCCTATCATCTCTATCTTGATGATTTTGATATTGTCTTGGATAATTGTTATATCCGTGATCGTTTGGCTGGGCGTTGTCATATCTGCGATTATCGTTACGACCATAATTAGGTCTATTATTATAGTTATTGTCTCCGCCCTGATAATCATTATTTCTACGGCCACTATAATTTCTGTTACCGTAATTATTATAATTTCTGTTGTTATTATTATAATTCCTCCGGTTGTTTTGGTAGTTATCACGGTTGCCATAATTATTGTTATAATTACGCCGCTCATTATGGTTGTTGGGTTGTTGATAATTTTGGTAATGATTTTGATGGTCGCTTCCATCATTCGGCTGCTGACTCCGGTTTTGCGTGGAGGTAGCAGCAGGTTGGTTATCCGATGCAGCTACTGTGGGGCTGGCGGCGCGTGCCGTCGGAACGGTGACACTCGTCACTGGTGCTATCACTGGTACTTGACTTGTTGTCATCTGAGAACTTGATTGCGCCTGTATCAGTGTCGGCAGCATTTCTTCTTTAAAAATTCCAGCCTTAAGGACATCGTTGAGCCTATAACAGTCATTATGCGAGTGGCCTTTGCGCCTGCAACAATTGCAAATTACGCTGTAACGTTTTTTTCTGCATTCTTCCACATTGTGCCCCGGTATCTTATAATATGTGCAATATGCATTGGCAGATGCCCTTCTTATTATGGCCTCGTTTGCTAATTCTCCGTCTGTGATAGCTAATTGGCCTTTCGTTTGCTGAGTTAAATGACGCACAAGATCGATCGCTTTATTTAACGTTGCGGAGTCGGTTTCATGACTTTGTACCATTTTATCTATGAAACGACGCGCTCTGGTTTTGTTTTCAAACGCTACCGCTTCTTTTATCGCATCTCTTAACGTGAGAGGATTTTTCGAGCGCACTTGAAGTTCTAACGGGTGTCGCAGGCCAAATAAGAATTGCTCTAACGCTTCTTCGTTGGCTTTTAGTTTACTCGCTTTCCTTTCTACATGTTCTAGACATAAATCGTTGTCATAGATATTTAGCAGTCTATTCTGAAGCACTTGTACCCTCAGGCCGTAGTCGGCCGCGCTCTCTCCCATGTTCTGCTTAACTATTTTTAATTCGGCCATAGTGGCATTTGCTCCGCCTTGACAGCCGTACTGTGTTGATCGTACTGTTATTAGATCGTTTAATAGTTTCCCTACCGATCTATATTGTGACAAGCGGGGGCCGTATCCTCTGTGAGCCTTGTCCCTTAGTTTTGACGCTAGGCTATTTAGCACCCAAGTTTCACAGCCCGGGCCGTAAGTCTGAACTATATCGCGTACGGTTTTGCAAAACGGGCCCAACATGTCCGCACTCCCATCGAATGGCGGTATTGTATTTATTGCCTGATGGAGAGGCAAGGCAAACTGATTCGGCCCAGGCCTGTTGTAGTTACCGCCACTCGCCGTGTTCATCGCGTTTGTATGTCTGACTGCTACTTGATTTTGTTGTACTGGCTGATTATGCCGATTTTGCTGAATGTTGTGTGGATTTTGCTGGTATTGCTGAATTTGTTGGTTTTGTCTGTTTTTTTGATATTGTTGGACTTGTTGATTTTGCTGATATTGTCGATTTTGTTGGATTTGTTGGTTTTGCTTGTTTTGCTGATATTGTTGATTTTGTTGGAGTTGTTCGTCGTTATCGTAGTGATCCCATATGTTTACACCATCTTCCAATAGTGAGTGATACATAGGTGTTTGGTACTGATATCCAAATGGGTAAATTGGCATTTGCGGTGCATTGTTCAAGGTAGCTTGTGTATATTGGTTTTGTTGGTTATTGAATTGATCTATCATAAGGTTACCATTTAGCGCCTGATTATCCATTGCCGGTTTCTTTTGTATTTGGGTGTCTGTTATAATTTGTATTGGAGCGTTCATCTTAGCGTATGCGTATTGATTTGGTAGCAGCATTACTTGCGTTATCATTTGGTTTTGATTTCGCATTCTGTTATCAGTCATTGGTCTGTTGTTGATTAGCAAACCCGTTGGCCTAGGTAGGGCGTGATATATATCCGCTTGTAATGGTTGTCT
>JAWWMK010050053.1:0-10054 GCA_035047105.1 Galeopsomyia nigrocyanea
TATATATATATAAGCAGCTTATGTCGAATTTTATAACAAATGTCTTTATTCAAGCCTGAATGTCGCACCCTACATTTATCGTCTTGAAGGTTACGCGAGCGCCGCACAGCAGCAGTAGCAGCAGCGCCGGCATACGCATGAAATATGGCGTGGAAATTTCTTCAACTCGATAATCGAGCGATTTTTCATTTCTGCCTCTGTGAGCAAGGATTCGTTCCATCTTTGCCGCTATCACTCAAAAATTCAAAACTTAAAATCTCAATCAATCGCAAGCGCACTGTCGTTACGTAATGTTAATAATAATCAGCGTACTTCGTCTGCTTGTATCTCTTCGACCTCTTATCACTTTTACAACCCTTCGTTTTTTCCCCTAGGATCGTCGCAAAACACAAAACAATCGCCTAAGCCCGCTGTCGTTTCTTTCGTTTTTTCTTTTCGTTCAGGCTTTCTGCACAAATTTAACGACGTGGTTAGTCGTCGCAATATTTCTCTCGTCTAATCGACAACACGACATACTGCGAGAGAGAGAGAGAGAGAGAGTGTATTGACTTTGGCCCCCTTGGATATATTAGGTTTGACTGTCAGATAGGTTATATACGAGATGTATATCGATGAGGCGCAGTGAGAGAAAAATCCTCTTGTTACAAAAGATTTTCTTCTGAAAATAGCCTCAAAAGGAATTGCTCTTGTAACAAGAGGAATGTTCTTGTCATAAGAAAAGTGCTCTTGTTACAAGAGGATTTGTGCAAGATTACCTGTCCTCTTATTATGAGATAAAGGTCCTGGCGGTGATTTAGAAAGTCAGTTGGTAGCTTATATCGGCGGCTGGCATCGTTCCTCTATCCGCAGTATATAGTTGCTCGTTAGTGTCGCAAATCGCCGCGAAGCGATACGATCTCCTCGAGTTTTATCCGCGGGCAAGGGCCACACGCGCGAGTAGCGACAGACAGATGTTTGTCAAACTTGAGTTTGTCCTGCGCACTGTATTAAGGACGACAACGAGACAGCTTTTATCTCTGTGTCCCACAACACGTTGTGTTCTGCTATAACGAGCATGTTACAAAGGCGCGTATAGGCATGGCGCGCGATGTCCCGCGTGTATATCAATAAACTGCATGCGAGTGAGCTTGCGTGCACGTTCGCTCTCCCTCTCTCTCTCGATTATAACTTTATTTACTTGTTCCGCTGCCTATATGTTGTGATTGTTTCTATCGTGTCAGTAATTTTTTGGTCGTGCATCTCTTTATTGCTTGAAAATGATTACTGCGGCGACAAGCGGCTTTCGATTCAAAGAAAAAAATGAACAAGCGAATACTTTCCACTTTCGTTGAAGCTTGTCAAAAACTACTGTTCAATTTGGCTCAGAGTTAGCTTATTCGTATAGGTATTCCGGCCAAACCAAATCTTATCTTGGTGCGACTGCAGCTGCAAATATTTGGCGAGAAGAGAGCGCGCGAGTAGCCAAGTACAACGAGTTTGCAATGGCAACATCGTCACTCGGTCGACGAGATATATAGACAAACAATAATCGTGAGCGTGATCTTACCTCAACTAAACGTCGCAAAACTCGTGATGGCAGCGCCGAAAAAGCCGCCGGCGCATCAGTGCGCTAGACTTGACGCTTCGCGCGGACCACGTTGTTTGCGGCAACTTTGACGAGCATCGCTCGCCGCTAGCGGGGCATCACAGACGCACTATGTAATGCTCGTGCACGCGGGATTAACTGCTGGCGAAAACGGACAAGGAAGAAAACCAAGAAGACGAAAGAAAAGCAGCAGCGGCCTTCGCAGCTCGCGGTCAGCTTCGGGTTTCAAGGTGCAGCAAGCGTTGCCGCCAGCCTCGATCGGCTCTCTTATTATTAAACTAGTAGATCGACTGAGCAGACCGAGCGAGAGAGAAACTGAGCTTATGCTCGAGAGCGAGAGAGACCATTAGCGCGCCGACGCGCGGCATGATGAGCCATCGGTCAAGGGTCATCTACGCTCGTACTGCTGATAGCCACATATTTACACGGCCGATCATCTTTATTACGTCCAACCACCAGACATCGTCGCGCCGAGCTTGCGATCGAAAGCTTACCTGTCTCCTGATTATACTACGACGCTTCGGTACAAAGTGTCGAGCTTTTTTCCTGACTTTTTTTTGCTACATTGCTGACAACGTGTCGCGACTGGCCGGAAACTGTTTACAAAAACATACACACACACACACACGCGCGCGCGCGCGCACGAGTTATGATGAATGAGATATGTTTTCCTCGGCAAACTGCATAATGCGATCGATTTCGCTTTTTTCGCAGCACCAGCGACTATACGGCAGCTCTAACGTCAATAGGTCGCTGATGCCACTCTTTTTTATCGAAGCTGTAGTTATTGATTATAGCGTCTGGGATCTTCGACGCTGCTTCGATAATTAGTTGATTTGAAAAATTGAATCTCGCAATAAAATGCCTGAAAATTGTCTCAAATGAAAAAATTCCATAGATTCAAATTATCCTCAAAGACGATCGGTTTAGTCGAACGCATCCGAACATAAAACTGCGATGTACCATTCGATTTATCTACTCTCACCCATTCAAAAGCACTCCTTAGAAATTTTCTAGCGTGTAAATAAACCAAATGACGCGCCAATTACTTTCATCTTTCGATCATTTTCGATTGTGCCAAATATGGGACTACACCGAAAATTAATAATGGATTATGAAAAAACACCACAATAAGTTTTTTCATGTTCCAGTTGTGAATTTCTATGAGTAACCAAAGACAAAACTTGACAGTTAGTCTAAATAAATTTACTTATTCTACTTGTCAATGATAAAATATCGACTTTTCTTATATTTTTCCAAATTAATGTTTATACGCAACTGTATACTATTGTCACATCGTACTAGTTAGCTTATAATACTTGAAAAGTGAAAAATATTGATGTTTTAACTCAATCATATATTACGTGTCACCCATGACTTGGATACTTAAAATAGTAGTTTACGATACAAGTGCGAGAAAGTAGATGTCCGTCTCGTGTGATCTTTGCGCCCGAGCGAAGCGAGGGTGAAAAGTTCACACGAGACGGGCATCTCTTTCTCGAACATGTATCGTACAATATTTTTTGGCACGACGAGCGCAACGCGAGATTTTAAGCGCGCTCGCTTTTCCGAGCGGGCGGAAAATCACGCTTTGCGCACGGCGTGTCAAAAACGCTCTTTTCTGTACCCCATATTGTCAAAGTGCTATAAATCGGGTGAGCATTCATAAAAAAAATCGCGCGACGGTTCATTTTGAAGCTGCTTTTATAAACTTTAAAATGATGCGCGCGCGTTGAAAAATGCAATCACGGTAAAAAGATACAGCTATTTGCGCAAAATAGTCCCATATTGGGTACACCTATCTTATATCTATAGACATGTATGGAGGAGCCTTAAGGCCCTCGGACATGTATATAGATATACAAGTAGGGGGAAGGTGGGGCAAAATGGCCCCCGGGGCAAAACGACCCCCTTTCGAGTTTACTATGAAGGACGTTACTATACAATCTGGTTTTTTAGTATATCCTTAGAAATAACAAAACAAACCATTTGCATTATTTGGTGAGCTATAAAACATTATACCCTTATTTCTAAAGAGCTTTGAACAGTTACGGGGCGGGGCCATTTCCCCCCGACATTGTAAGGTTTTTTCCTCTTAAAATGTGTACATTTATTTTTTTCACCGTCATTTGCTTTCCGGAAGATTATTTTCTAATCAGAATTTTTCTTCATGCATACAAAAATTTCCTGTGCATGATTTTCTGATAAAATTGTACAGAAATCCTGTTTTTCATTGAAAAGCTACGATATTCAACTACCTGTAGCTGACGTTCTATTCGTCGAAAATAATCGCGCGACCAACCAACAAAAAGCTCTTAACAAGACAAAGAATGTGCCATCAATTGCGTTCAAATATGTTTAAAATCCGCAAAGTTACAAATCTTAGAAAAGGGGGCCATTTTGCCCCGAAGATTTTGAAGGCGCCAAAAGTCAATCTTTTTATAAAATGGATTTTTAAAGTGGAAAATGGTCTCGAAAAAAAAATTTTGACTGGTAGGATTTTATAGGATTGGCTCCACTGAATCGAAATACATCATCCTGAAGTCGATTATCTCTCTTACAACGGTTCCAGTTACGTTTAAAGTTAAGGGGCCATTTTGCCTCATCCTCCCCTACGTGTGAAAATAGGCGACCCTTTGCTTCATGATTATTTTTTGATGAAACAAAATTGAGATTCGACAGATTTATGACAAATACCTTTTGGTATGTAGTTTGCGCTAAAGCAATTCCGGCTAATTTTGTGCAGTCATTTAATCAGAAAAAAATTAAAAATTGAATAATAAATCCAGGTGTCATGGATGTAAATAAAACAATAATGTGAACGCCCCCTTTGTTTATTATTGATTTTATAACCTGAATTTTGATCGTGACTTTTTGAATGTTTTTCTGATGAAACGGCTGCACAAAATCATTCATAACTGCTTTAACGCAAACTATAAAGCAAAAGGTATTTGTCATAAATCTGTCGAATCCCAATTTTATTTCATCAAAAAATAATCACGGAGCAAATGGCCGCCGGTTTTCGCACGTACCTGTATATCTATAGATATACATGTCCGAGGGCCTTAAAGGGGCGGTATTAGGTACAATCACTTTTATACACCAAAAGTAAGTATCTTTTTCAAAGTGTGGTAACTCAGCTCAAATATCATCCAGCTGATCGTGTAATAATTTGCATCAAGTTCCAAATTAATCGGACAAGTGATCATTGACGAGATAATTTTTTTCGGAGATTGCAGTTTACAAATGAACTAATTGACTTTTTCGAAAACTTCCAACGCAGTTTCTTCGGGAAGACTTTCAACTACATGCTGAATTTTTTTTCCAGTAATTCAAGCGTTTCTGAGGAAACTCCAGCTGTGCGAAGTTGCTCGTGTCAAAAACAGCGCGGAAATCCGCGTTTTTTGTCCTTTTGATTGCTGCCAAAACCTCAAGCTTTGTCTCTATATAAGTCTCATTTTCATGCGATTTACTAAAAGTTATACGCTTAGGAAGCTATGTGCCTATTATGTTCGCGGATGCATAAGCGACTATAAACGGGCAGCTTTGAAATGAGATCACAAACGTTGAAAAATTTGCTCGCGGTAAAAAGTTATGGCTGTTTGAAATCTTAGTGGCGCTGGTATAAGGTATCCTAGCTTATATTTTCTATTATTCTTATTTCCAGGCTCGAACACTGTAAGCGAGGTCTACTTAACTTTTTCCCGTAAAGATAATCGCGCCGCAGACTTTGACATGCAATTTTAATGACAAACAGTGACAATCTTCAACAAACACGTATTGCACACTGATTGAGCCTTTTATCCGCGCGTGCGAGCGCACACGTAATTTGTGGTCCGGGAAGTATCATCTGGAGAGATTTAACGCGCGGGACTGCGTATTATCAAACTTATTGAACCTGTTATCTTTTCGCCCTATACTGCCTGTATTTTTTTGTTACTTTTCAACGTTAGTTTGAAATTATTTAGTCGGTAAGATTAATTGAATGCAAAATCGATTGTATCTTCCTTTTGATAACAAGTGTTATTCGAGATGGTGGTAAAAGTATATCCGAAAGCTGCTTTCCAGACCAACCAAAAAATCTTCGAAAGAAACGATTCCGCTATACATCATCAAGAGTAATCGCATGCCGACAGTGCAAAAAAACATTGGAAACAAAGTTAATAATGTGATTCGCCTGGAAACCAAAGTTACGTCTCGCGAGACACCTGCTCATATCGCTCAATTTTTTTTTTTCTCTATCTTCAATCGAAAGTACATTTATCAAATGGAAAAAAATACAAAATACAATAACACGTGTTATGAAAAAAAAAGCTGTTACGTTCTAAATCCCACACGCGTAATAATATATGCGCATATTTTCGTGTCCCACATAGCGAATCATAAATAAGGCAAATTTCGCGCTCATGTTTACACATGTATTTTTAATCGATTTGTTAATCGCTCGCTCGCTAGGAGACATAATCCAGAAGTTGAAGAAATTTTAACACTGAAACGAAATTATATCGAGGAAATAAAGTATATACGATTTACAAGTAGTAAAAAACCTTAAGGTCAGACATACCAGACTTGTACTCGTAAATGTATTTTTTTTTTCGCTTATCGACACAAGTCTATATCGAAAAACCATTCACGTTTGCTTCATATAATAACAGAGTCTGGCGTCGCAGAAGCCAATAAAAAAATCCTGACGTTTTCTTTCTCCCTGCGCATCGACGGTGACAACGAAAAAACAGAATAATCGAAAGCGCATTATCAATGGGGGGAATCGCAGCTCGCAGCCGAGTTACATCATCTACCGCGAAAGGAAGAGCTGCAGTAATCGATGTCATTCCACAGCTAGCTAGCTGTCATTCATCCGTCTCTCAGCGCACATCAGCCACTTAAACTTAACCGGCTGACCTCGAGTCATTTAATATATTTCTAAGATGTGCGCGACATCATCAATTTCAAGAGCACAATTGTCTCTGTATACTGCAACCTAATGCTCGACCTAATAGCTCTCTGGGTAATTGTTGCCGCCTGAAAATTATCTGTAGCTTAATCTTTATTCAAATAAATCGTCTAGGTGCTTCGAGTTTGTTAGGGTCTCGTATGATTAGCAGCTTCATTTACCACTCGGGAGCTATTGGAAACTTTAATTCGTAGCAGAGTGTATCGGAAAAAAATAATCGATTGACATTGGACAGAGTGGACTTTATTAGAAAAAGAAACTTTCCCCAATTTATCATATATCATATAGAACATAATCTAAAGTTTTATTTTTTAATTAAAAATAACGTACAATTAAACGGCTTAAAATTTAATTATTATTTATACATACATATATATGTATATATTAGTTATTTATGGTCCAGGAGCGGAGAGGCGCTTTTGGCGAAACGAGCGGTTTCTGAAAGCTCGTTTCGCCAAAAGGCTTCTCCGCTCCTGCGCCTTAAAAAATTTTATGTTCTTCCAGCCGAAAATTTTATGTTCTTCCAACCAAAGGTGCTCAATACAGGCTGGGAGGACATCAATATATATATATATATATATATATATTTACACATTGAGTTTTCTAATAAATTTATAAATTTCGTGAAAGTTCAATAACAAAAAGTATCACTTTTGTAACAAATGAAAAAAAATCACTGATACAGTTGATTCAATTACGTCGGTTTCGCCTCTTGACTTACTGACTTAATTTTACCAAACAACGAGCTGTACAATTCGTCCTTCGCTCGATCAGTCCACGTGTCGTTAACTGTGATTGGCGCCATGAAATTGACGAGTTTTTGGTGCACGTTGTACCGTATTCTACGACCTTTCGTCGCTCTCGTATCGATGTTTCTTTTCATTTTGCTTCTCATATTCTGCAGCTGTACCCATTGTTTGCTAAGAGCTATCGGATCCGTTGTGTCAGCCGACTTATACTCGATCAGTTCTCGAAGCAGTTGATGGTAAAAATCGTCGTCGTCATAAATTTCCGTATCGTACTCTTGCGTTCGACGTCCATCACTCTCTTCTAGGGAGGCTGACGTTTTGCCGACAACGTCGTACTCCGAACGTTTCAGTTGCGTTTTCTTCGTTAATTTTTCTTTATTTGCTAGTGCAAATTCTATTTGTTTGATGACTGGCTGATTGACTCCTTTCTGTATGACACCTGATGCTATCCTCGTTTTGTCATTCCACTTTTGTACTACAGAATTTCTGTACTCTGTGTAAGACTTGTGATTTTTAGATATCATTTTTTCAAATTCTGATAGTTTTATTTTTTTCTTTGTTTGCTTCAATTTTCCTTTGTTACCGGCCTCTTCCTCTTCACTGTTATTCTCTTCTCCTTTTTCTTTTTCATCACTCACTTCATCATCTGTATCTGAAGGAATCTCTTCATCCATTAAATCACTTTCTTGATCACATTCATCATCTCTGTCTGGACCTGCTTTTCTTTTCTGTCCATTCGATAAAATATTTGTTGTTTCTGGATATCTGTTCAGTAGATTGCTTTGCAAATCTAACAAATTACCCAGGAGTTTGCCAAGCTCTCTTTTTGCAGAGTTACAATTAGTTTTGAATTGATCATTACAGTCATAGTCTTTATAAACATCAAACTGCGGCATCCTACTGCTATTTGCCAAACATTTTTGTAATTTTATTCTCATTTCCAATAAACATTCCCACATTTTCAATTGCTCTCTAACACAATTACCCTTTTCAATTTCTGCCCGTAGATTTGTAGTGGATACAGTTTTTATTGTACCTTCAGTTTCACGAGCTCTTCTCAGTGGATTTGACCGATCAATACCATCACCAAATTCATCTTCCTCATCAGATCCATCATCACTATCATCATTACTCTTCTGTGATCCTACACCATTTTCTTCATCTGATTCAGGATCACCTTCTTCAATATCTGATGCTTCATCCTCTTCATTGCTAATTACGTTTGAATCTTGTTCATTTGACTCGTTTGACAATCCATTGTCAGGATCATTAACACCTACATCATTTTCAGCACTTTCGCCAGAGCTAAAACCTTCATTGAAAATATCCTTTTTTGATACTTTTTTGCCCTTATATCTGAAAAAGAATTGGAATAAGTAACAACAGGCATCTACTCCAAAAACCGTACACTAGAGGTAACCTCAAAATGTCAATCAAATGGTACATTGAAGCTGAGACAAATGACACTTACCTAGTGTCAATTTCTTCCAACAAATTCACGTTTCGCTTTCGAATGCTGGACTTGTTGAAGCCAGTATCAAAATCCTCGTCGTCGATTTCATCGTCAAAATCAACAACTTTTGCTTTGGTTTCCTCGGCCTCATCGTCTGATCCAAAACTTTTTGGGACAGAAGTAATCAAATCACTTATTTTGTCAGCTACATTGAGCGACTTCTTTTTTGACGACATTGTCTGTTGAACGAATAACTATTGATTGAATTCAACCAATTCAGCGATGCACACGTGCATCAAAAACAGCGTAGCACATAACCCAACATAACCAAAAACACCGCTTGTATACGCACGTGACAATATTTTCAGGTGGCGAGGTGGCGCTTGGAGCACTTTTCTAGCAAATTTTTTCCTTTGAATTCTTTGACCGGCTGAAGCCAATCGATTTTCACGCAAGAAAAAAACGTTGGACGTCGATAACACAAAGTTCTGCTTTACCTTCTATCGGCTTGTTCACTCTCTAGGTAATCATAAAAGCGCCAATTTGATGGATATAAATCGGCTGCTATTATTTATTCCATTTGAATAATATTGCATTAAGCAAAAAATAAAAATAAGTAACAAATAATAATATCAAGATAAAATTATTAACAAATTAACTAGGTAGACAATTCATGACGAAAAGTTTGAAGAAAAAATAAAAAAGGCTACTATAATCATAAAGTGCAACAAAAGATAAGACGCTCCGAAATGTACATACAACTTCGGAGTTGACAGTTTGAAATTAAGGTCCCTCTCTATACACACACACACACACGCACGCACACGTCACACACACTATATATATATAGTAAATGGAGAGTCTCCTGAATTCGCGTTGAATACGTATGATAATGCAGTATTATAAAAATAGTGGGAGTTTGCATTTCCCGGCCACCCTGGGCTCAACCCTGGGACAAAAAATATTATTCGCAACACGGGAGGTAAAATAGCAAGCCCATAGCTCGTGTTTGCCAATTTACGCGAACTATATAGGCCTGCCAATTTTTTATCTTCCTTGTTGCGTAATGTAGAATTTACTATTGTAGAATTGCATTGATTCAGTTTTAGCTCGTTTGATTAAATTCTTTAAAATAAATTTTTGAAAATTCACTCCGGATCATAACATTGATCTGTCATTAATTTTCAATTGTTTAGCCACACAAACAAATCTTTTATTATCCGTAATAACCTCATTTATTAGGGGAGAACGGGGTATTTTCACCCAGGGGTAAAACACCCAATCGTTAATATCTTTAAAATAAGACATATTTT
>JAWWMK010050054.1:0-10052 GCA_035047105.1 Galeopsomyia nigrocyanea
TGAATAGATGAAAATCTATTCAATATTTGCTCTTAAATGTGATAAGGTGCCTCCTAACGGAGACACCTACCCAACACTTAAATAATTAAATTTAAATTTAAACATTAAGCTTTAATTTTAACGTACCCGAGTATTCCTCTTTTAATAATGTAGACAACAGTCCGTTAACATTGCATGCGCATGAGTAATACGATAGACCTTTTTTCTCTTTGAAAAGAGCATCCAACAGTAGTAAGCCTCGATTTAAATAAAATTGTTGCATATTCATCGTTTTATTGCAGTAGCCAGCAATGCTACCAAAAAAAGCCCATTGCGCTCTACGTTTTCATCGATGTAACTTTGAAACATCGTACTTCTTTCGTAGCCAAATGCAAGTACTGCAATACCACTATCGTACGCGCAAGTATTAGCAAATGTCACTTGACGTCCGTCTATTAGAACAACTTCCTCCAGATGACCGTTCCGCAAATGACTATAAAATTTTGTTGAATTTATAGAAATTGGCTTTGATTTAATAGTGTCGATGTTATTGGAATCAACTACATTTGACAATTCAATCTTTGTATCTCTCTTAATTTGTACCTTCTTATCGTCTTCCGCTTTTACTGACACACTGATCTCTGCAAGTTGCTTTTTAACATTTGTTACACTTGCAACACATCCACTTTCTTGAGCGTTGCAGGATACTTGAGGCTGCGTCTTAG
Source organism: Galeopsomyia nigrocyanea (assembly GCA_035047105.1). Taxonomy (NCBI): domain Eukaryota; kingdom Metazoa; phylum Arthropoda; class Insecta; order Hymenoptera; family Eulophidae; genus Galeopsomyia; species Galeopsomyia nigrocyanea. Next base: position 705 of record JAWWMK010050054.1, read on the forward strand.
CAATTTCTTTCTCAGTAATACTATTATATTTGACATATAAAAGGAGACTAACATTAACTATTTTTTTAGACGAACAATTACTTTTCCTACTTAAGTTATTGTATGATTTCCAGTGGTCTGTCAAAGTTCTGCTGTAAGCAATGTAATGTTTTAACTTGAACTTTTTGTATGGAAGTATTAGTCGTATCAAACCAACCAATGTGTAATTATTGTGTTGGAGATTTAATGTTTTTGGTATCTTGATGATGTCAATATTTCCGTCATCGCGTGATAAGTCAATCGCTAAATAGTGGTGATACGTAACTTCAATTGTTAGTTTACTGAAACAGTTACAGCAAATTGTAGTACTAGGCTGTAAAATACAGTTCTGCAAATCATCGATATTGCAATCTTGCAAATGAACCTGTTTTGTGTGATAGTTTACATCAGCTTCCAATCCACACGTTTGACAACGGACTTTTTCAGCAAAGCTATATAAATTTTCCATCAATTATTGAAAGAGTATATGCACCGCCTGTCTTAGAGTGATATAATTGTAACCGTACAACTTCCCATGCTTGAGTAATAATCGACATCTCTGTTCGTACAATATACGTTCATTATTTGTTTCTGCATAATCGAGAATTATTTTTAGAAAACTGTTTTCATTCTCGCTGACAAATGTTTTGCAGTATTCTTTATGTTGCTATATCTCACTGCTCTAGTTAATACTTCCATAGTGCTATCGAAGGAACTTGTATTTTCATATACATATCTTTTCTGTTTGTACATGTAAACTTTCTGATGACCATTTGCAATCAATACACTCTTGTACATTCTCTTACGCTGTTTCTTATAATACTCTCTGAATGGTCTATAATATTTTGGGGGTTTCCTCATCTTTTTTTTCTAACTGACCTTTTTTAGTCTTACAGAATTCGCTACTGTATTATTCATTTTAGACTGTGTGATAGGCGTAGATGTTGAAATTGATTGTATGTTCGGAGTAATTGTCATATTCATTTCTTTCATTGTAGTATCACCATCATCATTGTGTGTCGTTGAAGTGGGCGTTAGTCTTAGTGCGACTGCCATAATCGCTGATTTTACTTCTTTATTATCTCTAACATCAGTTAACTTTGAAATTGGCATCTCATTATCAGCAATATTCAACCCCTCTGTTTGCACTCCACTATGCATTATTTCCTCATCCATTTTACTGATTTGACTACAATTGTTTTCTTCTTGATTAAATTTCGTAGGAGTAAGTATGTAATCGTGTTCAGCGTTAATAGCGTTTATGCAAGACTCGTAAGTTTCGTAATCTTAAATTTAAAAAAAGATATATCAAGCATCCAACAAAATTTGCAGCTAATTAAATTATTGTATCAAGTGACGGATATATTAACTGTAAAATGTTTCTAAATTCCAAGTATTTTGGGAATGATATTCATCCGTTAAATTTTCGTAGAACTGATTCGCTGATAAATCTTCAAAAGCCGAGTTTGCTCCTGAACTGAGTTCATCCATACTACATTGTGGCTTCCTTCGTACTTCATCCTTACCACCCCAATTTTCCATGGGTTCATTACTTTTGTCAACTTTTTTTGGTTCTTTTTGTTGTTTTTTCAAAATCTTATTGTCAGTTTTTTTCTTTCGCAATGAACTAATAATCTCTGAATCCTTTAACAACTTTTCTTGTAAAAATTTATAACTAGAAATTACGAAATCATCCACCTTGAGCTTTGAATTTTTACCAAAAAGAGAGTGTGAAGTGTGTGTCATAATATTGGAATTACAATTAGACGGTCGTTCTGAGCTTGAATAATTGAACTGGTATACATGATTGTTTAACAATTCATCATATTCTTTGCATGATTTTAGTTGAATGATGCTATTGACTGAATTATTTTGGTGATAAATATTAGTCCAAAGGGGATAAAATGAGAAAAATTTTGTAAAAGCTTCAGCTTGTTCCTCGTTCATGAAACATGTGTTCGGTCTGATCCTCAAATTACCTGTGTAAAGCGTCCAGTTACCTTTGGATTCATTCTTAATTTCTTGTATAGATTTATATATAGTTTCATTGCTGTAATTATCGATGAAATCGTTCATGTCAAAAGCCACGTTAAAATCATTGGTCTTAATAATTGTGTACAAATTATAAAGCTCATAAATTTTTGCGTCATCTTTGAAATTATTGTCCAAAACTTTTCGCTCATTAGTCAAATACTCATTTTTACGATTGCTCAGCATGAAAACATACAACTTTCCAACTTCCGCTTTAAAAGTTTCCCACTCAGATGTCCAACTCAAGTAAATCATAAATTTAATGTAAAACTCTTTAATCGCATCATCGACTTTTAGAGTCTCTACGTACATTAAAATTGGAAGAATATCGAAGCGCAAGACGCAGATATCTGCAAAATTATCACTATTATTTTTTTGTTCTCGCGTTAGCTCGTAGATGTAATACTCTAAGGAGCAACCATTGAAAGCTTTAGCAGCAGCTTGCAGCACAGGCATATAAGGTGGTATTACCACTGAACTTGGTGTGGGAATATCCAATTTGAGCCATTCTTCCAAGCTAAATTCTATGAATTCCTTGTCAATTTTTTCAGATACTACTTGAAATAAAGGAATATAGTCGTCATTGAATGGTAATACTAAGGAATATAAGAGAATATCACTAGTTTGGTAATTGAAAAATTGTGCATCTTCAATGTATTCGTTTGATATCGTTAAAACCACTGGATTATCTAACTTGGTATATGTGTCTTTCCAAATGTCTTTCTGCCGTGGTGAGCAATAAATAATATGCAAACGGTGAGCACATGTGTCAATGAGCATTACACCATATTCCACGCTAGATAACAACGAGAATAAGTTGTACAATAGATCACTATTTTCAGTTACTTTGTCTGTTTTTTTAACATCTTTTATCGCAATTTGACTATTCTTTTCTTGAAAAAAATTTTGTTCTAATCTTTGCAATAGATTCTTTCGTTTTGTTTTAACGTTTGTAAACAAAGTCTTTGTGCAGAATTGGTATCCTTCTTTTTTTATAATTTCTTCCCAAATTGGATCTGTTTCTGGTTTCAAAATGTAGTTGCAATCGAATGCAATCGAATATTGGATATTTCTTCAAATCATCGTACAGCTTATCTGTCGTTATTAACGCCGGTCGACCGGCTCTTCTCCGTACTTTCTTCATTATGATTTAATTTTTTCTGAAATAATTCAAATATTTTATAATTATATTGACTGGTTTAATTATGTTCACAATGCATATTTGATGATTCAACAATGAATTCAACTTGATAGTAACCTAAAGAAATCATAAAAACCAATTTTTATCTACCTGGGACACATCTATATGCGTTGATTCAATTACAAAACGAATACATAAAATAATAACAAATTACTGTATTGCAGGAACGTCAATTCATAACCTATATTATCAATTTGTACATAACAAATTCGATAAGTGACCACTAATTTAGTAATATATGTAGATCATATTTATTATTCACTTTATATAGCACTAATCAACTCAATAAAATCATATATCAAACTAATTGGATTAAAATTTGAAATTTCACATCACTTGTTTTTTGTCCTTTTTCAAGAATGGACAAGTATAGAATTGAACTATGTCAACGCCAATCAAAACACCTACTCATATTTCAATCTGCGAATCTGACTGTTCTCGAAGTATCCGAATTTTGAATGCACTGCAACATGTGATATCCACTTTATGTCGTATTCAGTCTCACTGTATAATAATATTTGTATTGCACCAACTAGTTGAGTGTGTGAAATTTAATAGATGTATCAGTACTGAAGAAAAAATATTTCTAAACTTGATATAAATTACAGAGTTTGTTGATAAAGAGGTTATCTGAAAAGAAGACGTAGAAATTGGAACAATCTTTTTTTAAAAGGAGTATAACAATGCTCACGCAGGTGACAAATAAATTTATTTTATTGCGAAGCCTTCGCACAAATGCAATATCGCAGTAACGAAAAGTAAATCTCGAATACGTCAATAATAGTTAATTTTTTTTACAAATTTGTTTTTCATATACTCTACGTTCCGATTATTCAGAGTAATGCACCCACGCATTTTGAACAGTGTGTAATTTCACCAAAAGAAATAAAGTGATACAGATAGTTCATCTGAAGTACGTAACAGTTATTATACAGATGGGTTTTGACGAAATGTAACGATTATAAGTAATGGATTGCTAGATTATATGCATTGCTTCGACGTCTACATGATGATCGGTATTTTCAAATAAGTTATTGAACCGTTTATGTAAATCGTTTTGAAGAAAAATATCCCTGTAATAATGTAGACAATATACACAAAATTTTCGTAAAATATGTTGCTGAAAATAAGCCGATGAATGAAAGAAGTTCAAAATTATTTGACTATCAGTGAGGTATGGTACAATGATATAAAAATGAACATATATGCTCATAACGATTTTTCAATTCAGTTAGATGCTTTCAAATTATAGGAACACATATTTATTTAACCGGAAAACCCGCGTTGATAGATAAGAATAAAAAATTGAAGGCTTTAAAGAAATTTCGTATATTTAACAGCGATGGAACCCTCAAGAAAGTAACACATCCAGTGTGGAAAGATTTACACAAATATGTGAAAGCCCTACAAATATCATCTATTTACTTTGATGTCTTGCAAAACAGAAATAATCTTAAAACAGATTCATTAAATTATTTTATTAAAAAGGGCCTTGTTTAATTGAAAATAAATGATTCAAAACAATTCCAATACAAAATGCAGATGAAATTATAAATAGGCCACAGGACTCACAGCTAATAGAAAGCAAAGACGACAAACGTGCGAGTGACATTACTAAACTAGACGAGATGATTGATTTGCATGAGAATATTGAACTCAATGAGTCGATTCATTTTAATTGTGAGGAATTTTCATCAGATTCACGGGAATTTGATAAAGAAACTTCAGATAATTTTTCTCTTCAAACTCACACGAGAGAACCAAACCCACAGAACTTTCCATCTCTTTCTTTTACGATCACGCTCGATGAATATGAATGGAAGACAATAAAACCTGTCAATCATAAATTGCCAAAATATATTCTTCTTCTTCTTATCCGTACTTTTCTCTGTATCTTTTTGTGTGTAATCATGGTCGACCAGCATTGCTTGAGCCATTTCAACGTAACTGCGAGGGTAAATGAGCGACAAAGTTTTAACTAATAGCCACCGTAAAGCCACAATGCGGTGATTGTTCTGAGCGCCTGCGCGTGCGCCCAACAAGACTGACCGAGAAGGAAAAAAGGTTGTGAACACCCGAGGTTTCAAGACAATACTGGCCGTATTCTCGAATCGTCGGAGCACGAGGGGTTAGTTTACCCGCGGTGTTTTGGGTCTGAAAAGCGGCGCGATTGGTGTTTGCGCTGTTGGTGGGGGATGGTTGGCTTTGAGGAAAATCTTAGAAGATCAATACGTCTACGGCGATGCGACGTTTGAAATAGTTGTAGCTAACCTTTATGCTATTCTATGGGGTAGCCTGATGTAACACTGTCGCCTCAGGTGTCTTTTTTTTCGATGTCGTGGGGAAAAATTTTTGCTAAGAAGTTGGTCATCGCGAAAATTCGTAGGTGGGGCGAGTCTATATCTTCCAAATCGGAAAAGCCATCGGGTTCATTCGTGCAAGTCAGTGCTTCCCGTGAGCATCCTCGCTGCTCGTGTTTAATTAGTACTGTTGATTTTTTTTTTAACGAAAAAAAAATGAATACTCGCTACATCAACGAGTTGAACCGCGTGTTGTCGCGCCTTCTGGGCCTTTTGACGTGGCAGTTCTTGGACATTCACGGACATTACGATTATAATTTCTTCGGTCAAGTGTTGAGGAGTTTGCCCGCCGATCAGTTGGGGATACGCCTCGTGGACCTGATTTCGCGAGTGAGTATAGAGAAGATAGTGTTGCTGTTCCCAGACTATTTTGGCCAGTCGTTACTGGCGACTCTCTGTCTGGGAGATTACCTCGAGCAAAATAACATGTTTGCAGACCACAAATTGGAGCACATAGGGCGTTTGTATCGCACTATAGGTAAGTGTTTATGACGTGTATATATGTATATTATGTTAAATTTTATTTGAAATTATTATTATTATTTTTATTATTGTTACAGTTGCTCGAGTAGAAACGTGCCGTGATGATCCCGAGGACCGCAATAATTTGAGAGGGATAGAAAATTTTAGAGCGACCATCGAAGAGTGTATAACGGTGGTGCTGAGAATTAGGCAACGCAACAACCACGGTGCCATTGCCCCTGTTGTTCAGGGATTTCATGGCCAGCCCAGAGGTGCGCTACAGCGTGAAGTAGCGCTGGAACAAGCAGGGTTGGCGCCGACTTGACCCGCACCGCTAACAGCGTTGCAAACTGCGGACATCTACCGCTCTATCAATACCATGAGGAATTATCACCACATCTCTCTTGTGCAACGCTATGAAGAGTTCAAAGAGGACCTGCGAAGACACAGGATGGCTAGGGACGAAAATACCGGCGGGATGTGGATCTCCGGAACGACGTCAACCAAGCGCTACATAAATAATGATTACGCTTTGGGAGAAATAGCGGCAGTTGGTAAGTTTTTTTTTCTTACGTTTTAAAAATAAAAAAGAATTATATTCAGATTTTGTTTTAATTTTTTTCGAAGCTGCGTTGAGAGCGCCTAATTTGGCTGCATATACAGCGGGTGCGGAAAATGTATTTTACTGGCTGGTGTCGCAGTATAAGAACAACCCGCAAAATTATCCGCCGCCCGCTGTTCAAATTTACGCGGTGTTTACTATGCCGCAAAATTAAAATACATCCAACTTCGCAGTTGCTTGGGGATTGGGGATGCAAACGGGCGGCGGTTTGAGCAACAATAGCAGAAGCGGCGGAGCTGGAGGCGATGGTGAAAGCAGCGGCGGCGGCGGCGGCGGTGGACGAAAACGTAAATCGTCATCGAATACCGCGGATGAGGCTGCCATTAAACGTCATCAGGATTTATTCGCTGATGAGGACTATTTGAGCGATAGAGATTTTGATGACGACGACGATGACGATGATGACAGCGACGACGACGATGCAAAGAAGAAGAAAACGAAGAGGCAAGAACAAACGCCGCAAGGGCGATGGCTAAAACAGCAGCTCAAGCGACAGCGTCAACAACAATAACAGCAATACCACGAGCAACAGCAGCAGCAGCAGCAGGAGGATCAGCAGCAGCAGCAGCAGTGTTTTAGTGATAGTGTTGTGTCGTGCGATCGCTCGCCCTTGAGGCGATGCGACATTATCAGTGAGCGTGATCGTCAGGTGGCCAAATTTGGCGTGCTAGCGCGCGAAATCCATTTCAAAGTGCGCGAGGTGACCGGTGCAACAACGACAAATCATATAGCCGAATTGGAGGCTGCGTTCGACGAAATAAGTAAGTACCTCGTGAGAGGTTTAAATAGCTACGATAAGATAGGCGTTACTGTTAGGTCGGATAGATTTAATCTCGGCGATGCGGGCTCGCCATATATGTCCGTAGGCGACTTCGATGCGGATAAAGTATTTAAAATTTTTGAAAGCGTCTGTCAAAGCAACGCCGGCTTTGAAATTACGGACGCGCTCACTATGACGGCTGTCGTGATTCGAATGCCCAGCGGGGCCGGTAGAAGCAGCGACAATTTGAGGACAGTTTTAGCGAGTAAGTCTGTAATTAGTATAAAAAACGACGACAATCTTTGTTTTCCGCGTGCGTTAGTTTGCGACATCCACTACGCCAATCGGTCCGACGCTAAAGAGTGGATGGACGAATAGACGCGAATAAAACGCGCCGATAGGCAACACCAAAATCTCAAAGCGCTAGAGCTTCTGAGAAACGTCGCGAACGAGACACGAACGATGCCTTCTTTGGAAGGCGAAGGCGCGCAAATGGCTCATTATATTGCGTTTCAGAATTATATATTCGCTCGATACAGGTTAGTTATTAAAATTTTTGATTCGCCAAAATTAATGGGCGAAAAAAATGAGAACGGTATTTTGTTCGATGGAAGGGCCCACATAACGGTTCACGGCGGTAGTTTTAAAAATATTTATTTACTATACTCTATTAACGATAGCAACGGGAAAGGGCATTTCGACTTTATTACCAACATACACGGTATGTTCGCTAACGCGAAATATTGCGAGCATTGCCATCGCGGCTATAGAGACGCGCCAGCGCATTCGCGACGGTGTAAGGGCACGTGCCCTTGCAGTTTGGCGACTCCAGCTTGCACGTTCGATGCTAGGCGCCAATGCAACGATTGCGCTCGCGCGTTCGCGAACGACCTGTGCTACGAGCGACACAGAGTCGCGGGCTCCAGCTCGACGAACCCTCGCAAAAAGACGGTAAAGTCCGTCTGTGACCTTTTGAAAGTGTGCCGCGATTGCGGCAACGCTTATAACACAGACAAAGGTCAGCACAGTTGCGACGTGTATCAATGCACGAACTGCAACTCGATGCACAAAAAGACGGGTTCAAAGAGAAAGCCTTGCTTTCAACAGCCCATCGATCCCCCAGCTTGGAAAAAATTGCGTTTAGAATATCACCCCGACGTGCAGTACGTGTTTTATGATTTCGAAACGCGGCAAACACGGTCACTCCGAGCGGCGCGAACGAGCATAAGGTGGTATTGTGCGTGGCCCAACTCTGCTGCGATGACTGCATTAACGACGACGAGGACAAGCGCAACACTGCCTCGTGCTCTTTTTGCGGAACTCGCGAATTAATATTCGAGGGATCGGACGCGTTGAAAAATTTGGTAAAAATAGTCGTTAGACCTAGCACTAAATTTAAAAAAATAATATGTATCGCGCACAATGCGAAATCGTTTGATTCGCAATTCGTGCTGCATTACTTAGTAAGTAATAGCTCGGCGTACATAGGGGGTCGTAGTATGCCGTCGGTAATAATGTCGGGTCGAAAAATTTTGTGCCTAAAAGTAGGCAAAACAAAATTTATCGACTCGATAAATTATATGCCGATGAAGCTAGCCGCTCTTCCCGAAGCCTTCGCGCGAGCAACTGATTCCCTACTGAGGATACGTCTTACTTTTTGACTCGGACGACTCCATGAAAGAAAAAAAAGGAGGAGGATGCCGATGATGGGTGAAGTATGGTGGTGGTGGTAGTGGTGGTAATACAAACACGAGTCCGTAACAATCGATAAATGCTTCTATTGAACGAATAGCGTAGGGGGTCATCCGTTTGTTTGTTTGTTTGTCCTTTTCTAGCTCGAAAACTAGTCGCAACGCGCAACACCGTGCAACAATAGACAGCTGCTACTTTTCAC
>JAWWMK010050055.1:0-10043 GCA_035047105.1 Galeopsomyia nigrocyanea
GCGTGCCTCTAATATGAAAATTCGGACAAACGGTGCCGAATTATGGCAGTTTTTTTGTGGAATTGCTCATATGTGTGCAAACGAAAATCATGCGTCTCTCCGAGTGAATAATTCATCGCCTTGAAGCCAAACAAAATTCCCAAGAGACGACTTTCATTATGAAGCTTCATAGACTTTGTAATTCATATGTACATACCTGCGAGAGAAACTTTTGAGGATCGCATGAAGTTTTGGAGAGAAAATGCGTATCTGAGTTTGTCAGAAAAAAAGCTCGGCGATGTATATTGATTGTTGTGTATATAAATATATGTGGACGCTAGCGGAGTAAGTGGAAATTGTATAAATGATTCATGCAGTTACGGAGAAGAACGAGAAGTGAGAAGTTCTCGAGTATGCAAGCTCCTTTTTTTTATTCGACGTATATTTCAATAATTATCACACAGTTATCGGAATGCAGAAGTTATATTTCGATCTTCTCAACGGAATTGGAGTTCACAATAAAATTGGCAATATAATGAACACTGATTGAATCAAAGTTTTTTTTTATCCGTTTTGTTTTTTTTTCTCCAAACAATAAATGTTCCGGATAATTCATCCTTTCGTGCAAAGTTAAAATCAGATTTTTTTTTTTTGCGAACGATTGTTAAGTAAATAAAGATGACTCAGTTGTTAAAATATGATAAAACGAAATACCTATCCTGTGAACAAGTCTTAGACATGACAGGACCGTAAAAATTCATTGACTTGCGTTTTTTGAATTACATAATTGTTCGTTTAGCGCGTTAAACATCTCAGTTTTTATAATTATTACTGATCATTTTCCTATTAGGCAAGTATAATTACTGTGAACGAGATATGCGCTCTGATATTTCATTTTAAATTATGTTTTTATATGTTGAAAACTCATTTATCACTCTTCCTTTTCCTACCATATGGAGAATAATTTCAAAGAAGCACTATTAATTGATGGTGGCAGCACTTCCTTATGCTAAAAGGGCACGAATCTAAACATCCTCTAAAAGGTTGGGGGCTTGGAAGGAGAACCCAATGAGTCAGTCAGTACGTATTATACTGCGTGGAGATCGAAGAGTTCACACCATAATCGAGAGCGAGTCAGATATTGCACAATGTTACAATTATCAATTATTTCAGTGTTATTAGCGAATAAATGTTGTGATGTCAGTTAAAAATTGTTATTAATTATTTAGTTCAAAATCTTTCTTGCAACCTTGTGCATAATAACAATATTAAAATATAAAAATTCATATTCCGCTCTCGCGATTTCGCCAATTATTATTCCTCGTCCGACTTCGTCCTCCAAACGAATCCTAATTGTCACCTCCGGAAAAAAAAGATAACAAACTTCCCCATACAATCGCAAGTCCTTGATCTCACTTCCTTCGCAACAAAGTCCTTCCACGAGCAAAAAAAATACCAAAACAATCCATAAAAACTAGAGTGGCGCGCAAAAGCCGCGCCCCACTACAACACCACAGCACTCGGAGGGGTCCGCGCCGCGGGCGCGGAGCGGTTTTTTTACGCGCGCGCCGCTCATCCGCCGGCACAATATCGTCAGTCGTCTTGCGTCTGCTAAGCTTTGTACAGGAGAGAACGCGACTCTCGTTCGATGGGCTCGCGAACCTAACCTTAAAAAAACATTAACCGAGCCGCACCCGGGGGAGGCTCTTTTCTCTCTTCTCGCGCGCGTTGGCAGTCGTGTAGCATACATTTTTTATTTGGTTTCTTCGTCATTCCTATGGATCGCGAGGAGGAGGACGTCTGAGACGAGGGAAAGGCAACAATGTCGACGGCGCTATTGGCAATTTTCGCTGTGATCCTGATTATTCTATTCAGGATTCTCAACGTCAACAGCGCGCCGCAGAAGCCACAGCTTGTGTGCAAGGATCAAGCGTTCCTGGCCACCATTCTCAAGATCGCACCAGTCATTTCCGAGCCGTGAGTTTTTTTATTGTTTTTTTCTTTCTTTTTTTTTTTGAGCAAGTTTCGAGAAGCTTCGGGATCCGTAAGCTGTTGTACTACATGCGGTTTATTTCGAGAACACAAGCTTTGTCCAACGTGGAGCAAATGTTGACAGAGTTTTTCAGAACAATCGGAGAAACTGTATCGCTTTTTTTTAGCTAGGAGTGACAACGTTGACAACCTTCTAGTTTATTTAGTACACAAACTGTCTGTGACTCAAATATATCGGGACAGATTTTTAGCCAATAGGTATTAGTCAGCACGCTTTATCCATCAGTTAAAATACCGATAAATGTCATGTACAGTTTATTGTTTATATTCGCGATGATTACACATCAATCTGTGAATTTTTTCAAGACTACAGTAATGAGACGAGACGATAGTTAAATAATCACTACATTTTTTTGCAAGTAGCGCGCGATAAAGACTGTGACAATTATTTCTTCGTTATTTGTTTATACTAGCATTTTTTTTTCACGATTGTATTAATCAGCGACAATTTCCCTTTCGAACATTCTATTATGGGGACGATACACGTATCCTCTTGCGAAATTCGCACTTTCGAATATACTAATCAATCTCGCGCGTGCAATTTTAATTATCAAAAGCGAGCGCATTTAACTATCTTATCGGTTTCGTACACTCCACCACTGTTGTCACATACGTTGTAATATTGTCGGTGATGTCATATACATAAGCGATATAGAACTTGCGAGAGTTGCTTTTTAACTATCAGAAGCGCATGATAAAATACATATCATTGCATCGGCGATTAAATAATTTAGGCGAATAAAACGTGAAATAGCGCAAGGTGAAGTATGTATACTATACGATCGATCCGTTTGTCTTTCAGACTGCTCGCGTTGTTTCGTCTATTACATCGAAAGGCTTGTAATTTCTGCTTTCACTCGATGGAAAAGCCCATAAAGACAGCACGCGATATAGGTTCAGTAATCAAGTTGAGACTTCTCCTTTCTCTCTCACCTCTAAATTTTTTTTTATCATATAATTGACATTGACATTAACGAAAAATATCGTCATTATCTTTCGCTCGTTCCCTGATGATAATTGAAATATCAACTCACATGCCAGCAAAATGTTCGGTAATATTCCTTTAATACGCCAAAGTGTGTTAATCTAATGGTTTTGCGGGTCGATGATGGCTCTCTTTGCAACCTTGCTGTGTATATATGTATGTGTGTGTGTGTGTGTGTGTGGATGACGAGTTTTCTTCCTTGTGCGAGCGTAACGAAAGGAAAGTCCAATCGCGCGACATACACACACACTCACACAAGTGTAATAATGGTTCAATGCACTCGGTCGCTCGTGTGGAATTTTCGCGAAGGCCTAAGTCAAAGTGAGAGGGGCTACATACATATGTATAAAGTGAGTAGAGTATAGGTATAGTGAGGTTAGGATCACCTTTCCAAATAAAGTATATAAGGTGGGATAGAATCAGGTGCACGCGTGATGCTTTAACGGGATTTCCTCTTTGGTTTTTTGGTCACCTGTGTTTTTGTTTTTTTTGGGGGGGGGTGGGGGGGGGGATTTCCATTTTTTCTTTTTCTTTCGTTTTGCGAAATAGTGAGTATAAGAAATTTTATTAAATAATCTTTGAAGAAATTAAAGTTTCGTTGTGAGAGACAATTACCTTTTAATTAATCGTCGATAAAACCAAATAATTATCCTCGATCGACACTTGTTAAACATCGCTCGTATAATCGATTGTGCAAAACGCAAATCGTCAGCTGACTTTCCATTGCATCGAGGAGTTGAGAAATGCAAAAAAAAAAAGAGAGAGAAGAAAAGCAAATTATCGCTAATTGTCAATTCCATTGTGTCAGCGTTTTACATTTGAAATTCTTTTTTTTTTCTTCCGCCACCACCGTTACGATATACATATACAATAACATTGCACAATCGAGACGACGCGCATATCGATTCTGACCTAATAAACAATAGGCAATCGTCTATAAAATTTCCACTTTGTTTTATTTTAACGAAACACGTAGTTTGAATAGCAGTAACGCGATAATTAGGTCGTCTTTAAAATTCAATCTCGTACAAAGATATATATGTATCTGCTACTTCGATAACACTAGCTCGCCTTGTATAATTCAAAGTCGATATAGATAAATTAAGTCGACGTCGATATATACATATGTATATAATGCGACGAAGCTCTCCGCGGCGCACGAGTCGAGCACGCGAATGTCAAGTGCTTCGTCAAAATTTACGTTGGCGTAAACACACGAACAAAAAAAAAAAAGAATTCCACGCGATCTAAATTTAGGAGCATTCGCGAACAATGACCTAAACGCTTCCAGTTATATGTACATTAACAAGTGATAAAAAAACGACCCACGCGACGTCACTTTTTTTTTTTGTAAATGTGTATCTTTCTTTTTTTATACTCGCTGAAAATTTCCAAGCGAGAGAAGGTCCTGCGAGGCATGAAATATTCAGCGAGCGAAACGTTAGATCATCAACCTGCCCGACGAGAGAACGAACACGATGGGGGGGAGAAATATTATTCGTGAGCGGCTCGGTTAATTACGCGTGAGTCAGGCGTACGCACACGCACACACATGTGTGTTAGTATACGCTTTATGTATATGTATATCGGAGAGAGAAGCAGACGAGAGCAGCTCCTTTTTTTTTTTTTTGCTCTCTTCGCTCGTGAAAGTTCGAGAAACTTTGACAGGTGGTTGTTATCTTTCGCAGTATGATTCTATGTTTGCTTTTGCCGATAGTTGCCGTGTATAGGAAGTGTCATTTTTAAAGGAGGGGATTAAGAAATGATTTTTAACGAATTGTGTATATCATTGGATTAATCGCGTGTGAAAAAAAAGGATTTGCAATGTTACCGGATTCTTTCTTTATAATGCGACTAGCAAATCGTAAAAATTATGCGAAGTGTTCTTTTCGACTAACATATGTATGACACGTTTCATATTTGTATACAGCAACGACTCGTAAAAATAAAACCGCAAGGCTGTTATAATCTAATACCGACAATGTCGGCGAAAAAAAAAAGAAAACCTGAAGCTAAGAAATTTTCAATTACAAAAAAATCGATTTCGTAACTCCAAAATGGAATCACCGTCAAAGCAGAGAACATATGTACTCGTGACTCACTTTTTCCGGAGCTTCACACCTTATTAAAATATTCACTCGGTCTGAAATTCAGGTGACAACAACTCTCAGCACGTGCGAGAAACGTACGCTTTTAATTTTTCTATTTATACGCTCTGACGATCAGATGATGATGGGAGAGACTCGCCTTTAGTTGTCATCCTGCGTTTTTTTTTTGTATGAGTCCTCTGCTGCCGCACGTGTCGATTTGAGTTTTTTTCTTCTTCTTGTATTTCGCTGATGAGATACGATTGTGCGATAGTTTAGTTTCGCTGATTTTGTTTTGGTTTTACGTTTATTATTTTTTATTGTTACATTATTTATTCGAATAATAATTATGTTTTTTTAAACTGTCATTTTCTAATTTTATAATCTATTCAAACGCTGTTTTCGCACCAGATCTGTTTCGCTATAGAAAGTAGATCAATGATTATGTAGCTAGATGACGCACGCGCGGCAAGAAATTTCGTCCAGTGACTTCACGTTTATTTACTGTAAATACTTGACCATTTTTTAATGAAAATATTTCACTGATTCAACGTATGTATATTCTCTTCGTAACATAACTATCCTACGAATATTATCTAAAACTTTCAGTATAAAACACAATGCCAGCAGTGAAAGGACTTCACCACTATAAAACCCAGAATCGTAAAAACGTTATATTCGCGATATTGCTGCGTACAAACATTTTACGATTCGTATATACTTTTTTTTTGACAATTTCGCGAACTTCGCAAACATTATTATTATCGTTGCTTATTCAAAAAAAAATCTTGCGTAACGTAATCAACGTATAATATAAGTGTGTGACGAATCAACTCAACGTGAGATTACAAAAAAAAAAGAAGAAGGAGGTGGTTGATTTCGGTTTGATATAAGAAAGCACACGCGAAGGGTATTACGATCGATGCTCGCGCGACCTCCTTACTAATGATACATGCATTTTTCAAGATTTGCTCGAAACTTACCGTGAGTCTATAATTCATGCAAATTTTTCGCGATAAGAACTGCAACTACGTACGTTTAAGCTAGAAATAGACTTTAAACACAGTTGTCTGCTGATGTAAAAAAAAAATTATATGCTTATCAGTATGAGTCACTTGTTCGAGATTACTTTTTTTTTTCGTCTCATACAATTTTTTTTTTCGTGAATTATCTCTCAACTGCGCAACTTTCAATTTGAGATTGAACGATCGGTCAATATAAATGCTATCATTCGAATTTCACGAGGTTACGGCGTGAAAAGTTCATAAATCAAACAAGTGGCAAATATATTATATTATGAAAAATGAAGGCCGAGATTTCATTCGTAAACACTAAAAAAAAAATCGAGGGGGAGACAAGAATCGATACACACAAACAATCGTTCCATTGAACAATGCATAATTTCCACAGGCAAAAAAAAATCGTCAACAGGGAAATTCCACGGCGATAGGCATTATTCGCGCTAGACGAACGCGGAAAAGAAAGTGATTCAGAGTATAATAGTATGAGAGCGTTTATACGATTACGAGGCTCTCGTGAAAATTGTCAAATAAACAAATCTTTCGTTTCCGCCGACTGTTCTTGTGCATTTCTCGATGTTTCAAGGAGGTCGTCGAGGCTGAGATTAAATTGTATACATATGTACATATATGTATGTATGTTGACGCGAGAAAAGTGGAATGAGTCTGCGGATTTATTCATGCTGATAAATAAAAAAAATTGAGAAGATAGATTGGGAATGTATTTTTTTTATTAGATATAAATTAATGTTGAGCTTTCCAGAGCTTTCATCACGTTGCTTGATTCTTCGGTATTTATTCATGAATATATTTAATCGAACGATGATTTTCTTGAGTTACTATTGTGAAAGTTCGAGGGTTTTATAATGCTGTGACCGGAAATAATCGATTCTGTCAAAACTTTCATTCTAATTATTTTTATAATTATACGCAATGACTCTTCACTGTAGCCAAGTGATTTGTTTTCGGAATGTCTCTTTTTTTGCATAAGGAAATTGAAAGAAGCTTATAAGCGCGTGGGTGAATTCGAGGAAACGAATGCACGTACAAGAAAAGGATGTGTACGTAAATACGTGCATATAACTTTTTTTCCCCTTTGCAAATTACAATAACGGGATTTAACATAATTTGCTTATCATCGAGTGAAATGAAAATTCCTTCCGTAGCAAAAATTTCAAACATAATAATACTAAAAATAAGTGCGTAGAAAAACAAAACTCGGTGCTAAAATGCATCGAGTTTTAAATTTAAACGTGCCAACCATCGCAATGTTCTCGTTTATTTATCCAGTACCAATCATCGCGTTTCTCGCGATAAAGACAGTTTTTTTTAAACTTCAGCAGTTATTTATAATCGGAAGACGTTAAAATTCCACGTTTGTACGTACATATACATACGTATCAAGAGAGAGAAAGCAACATTTCGTGACTTTTCGTTCATCTCTTCGCGAGCGTGTTAATCATGCTATATCTTTTTTTTCAGGATAACAATGCATTTCCTTTTTTTTTCTTCATAACCGCATGTTGTCGTCAAAACATTATGTAAAAATGTAATTCGCACACGTTGTCATATTATTTATTTAAATATATTTATTCAATTACATAAACACACGGGAAAATCCTCGTGACTAATCTCGAATTCTAAACAATATTGCGTAACAACAAAAACAAAACAAGTATGAGTACACACTACGCATTGTCATGAGAAGTTTATAAAAGATGCTGCGCGCGCGACATCGAGAAATCGATTTTCGTATCCTGTAATAGGAACTTTCCACAGTCGCACAAAACCACCTCCTCGACCTTCGTGGTTTTAAACGGCATGCTGCTTAGCATTTTTTTTAACCATTTCGCGAAATCGAGCTCACTTGAGCTTTTATATCGATTCTTAGAGTGCAAGGTGCGTCTAAAGATTCCGTAAAATTTGCGTAAGATCTACAACGCTTTTTGATTTATCGCGTTGACCCACTTATCTACCCGCGAAATAGATGAACACGACGGGATATTTTGTGGATCGGGTAGTAATTTTTGAATTGCAAAAGTTTTGCTATCTTGGTTTCGCGTGGTAATGGAATTTTTGAGATGTTCGAGTGTGATAATATTCTCGTGTTTTTTTTCGAGATAGACGTGAAGATCAACGATGACACTGATAATAAAAATTTCTATTTAAATTTTTTTTCAAGTCAGATAAAATTTTAGAACTTGACAATTTCATACCTCTCATTATCCGCATTTTTTTTTCAATTTCACATTCATTATACTAAAAAAGGGAAATGACCATGGTAGATCCTCAACAACCGCAAAATCTAATCAGACCCGCGCTCATAAACACATTAGATCCACTGTCTCTCGCGAGCGGGACTCTTCAATTTGCGATTTTGCGAAAGTGTGACTTTTTCTATCATGCTTTCACTCGAATTAACACTAAAATTGATGCAAATTCATCACTCCTCTTTATACATACTTTCGATTCGCACTCACATCTCAATGTATAGTGACGATTAGGGCCAGTGGAACGTGCTTACATTCAGAAAAATGTTACCTTTTAAAACCTCTATTTTTCATATACAAACATGATGACGATAATAATGTACAGAATGAAAGTAAGGATAATAGGAAAAAATTGATATACCACCCGCTAGGGTATAACTAGCTTTGATAGGCTTATAGGATATAAAGGATCTTGATTACAACTATCAGCTGATTCATTATTCAACCAACTGATTGGGGATAAATTTAGACGAAGCTTGCTAATGATTTCGTTAAAAATAGCTTTGAAGTATCTTACAAACGAAAATAATCATGACGCGAACTATCGATCGTTCGGATGTTTACTTGTTTAGACGCATAATGAGACGTCTCGTTAATTAGATTAGAACGTCTGTTTTATATCTCTCGAGTTTATAAAAACGAGTTTGAATTAAAAGATAAACAACGTTTTATATAAAGCATTCAATTTAATCCACAGCGGAAAAATCCTCTCGCAGAATGGAGAGACGTGCCGACGGTATATAGTACAAGATTGAACGGGCATGATAAAGTGAAATGCAAGCAAACGTATATATGCGAATTGTATTTCCATCGTTCAACCTCTCTTTAGTGCTGATCTAATCGTCGCAAGTGGTCGACAAGGTCGTATCGTGCCAGCCCAAGGACGAATCGACGAAGGAAGTCTTTTTTTTCTACTTCTCATTTTCCGAAAGACACTGATTGGAATGAAAAAAAAATTTCAAAGTTTGCATACGTTTTTGTGCAAAACAAATAGTAGTGTAAAGGAATTTTCCGCGTTTGTCGTGTGCGTGATAAAACTGGCGAGGTTTTTAGAGAAACTGTGTCACGCGACTGGTTTGAAGTCGATGGCCTGTTAGATGACAATTCAATTTAGCGCTAATCCTTACCCCATTTTCAACAGTATAACAGACGTTGCGACGTATAAAGGGCTTCCATGTAAGATCGTGTAAACCCTAAAAATTCAAATGTTAAATGTTTGAACACTGGTTTTTTCATCGATTATGAATATTTAGAGGTGGTATTGTGTATCAAAATGTAAATTTTAATTTTAATACGAAACTGAAGCTGACAGTCCATTTAAACAGCGAAAGTACAGTATGATGAGCAATGCTCGGTGCTCTTCTAAAATTGCTGCTCTAATATTGAGTGACGGTCCACCCCCGTTCGACTTTCTAATACATTTTGATACTATTTAGAATCGACACAAACAAGGTCTTTTCATTCCGAAATTTTGAAACTAAACGGTAAAGTCCGAGGTAAAGTCACTTACTATCGGTTTAAAAATGATAGGTCCACCTGGTTTTTAGTGAATAACTTGAGCAAAAAAAAATCGCACAATGATAGGACTTGCTAGACGTCGAAGAGTGAGATTTTAGCAATAAAATCAGCTCGGTTGCGTCTCATTAGTATA
>JAWWMK010050056.1:0-10043 GCA_035047105.1 Galeopsomyia nigrocyanea
TCTCTCGAGCACAGAAAATCAGTACAGCAGACTTTGTTCGTAGTTAGAATTTCTACAAAATGGGTTTTCTCTAACTTTGGCTTGTCGAATGCAGCCTCAAGAACTTTTCTTTATGTTCACGAGCATTAATACAATTCTCAAACTCTAATTTGCTGTATATGTGAATTTACAATCAATCTTTGAGTGTCGAGCACTTGTGAGACTGAAAGAACAGAGCTGATATATGTATAGCACATCAACTCTGGCTTAAATAAATCTTTGAAATAACAGACTCTCAACTTGATTAGATTTAACCATATACCAAGATGACTCTTTTTTTTATACGCAAACAGAATGTACATAAGGCACAATTGATAAGTAATCCACGGAATCACAACAAAACTAAAATTTCTTCTCATGAATCTCTTGTCAGATTAAGATCTGATAATAATATCCCAATTATCATTGGCTCACGCTCTCAAAATCAATTGTTAATTAGTTTTCTAGTAAGGAAAAAAATAATATTGAATAACCTTCAAACTAAAATTCTTGGAAGTTCAAAATAATAGAATTCAATTCTAATGCGCGTTTCTCTCCTGCGATGTAGACAAAAAGTAAACTATAGTCAGCCAAATGAATTTTTGCGTGATAAATCTCTACGAAAGCAAACAAAATTTCCGACTTCGAGCAACTTGTCGACCGATACTCTACTCCGGGAACACAAATACCTTTCCGCATATACAATAAACACACCCACCTTTGTTCGATCCTGGCCTCTACTTCTTCTGCCTGGCTCAGCTCGAAGAGAAAACTCGCACTCGGAGATCAGCGCAGGTGGAAAAGCAAGCGTCTCGTGGGAGACAAAAGTGCGACTCGAAGCGCGTGGATTTTTCAGCAGCAGTAAACAATTCTTTTGACGGCGAATTGTCCTCTGTCGAGAAGGATTGCCGACGATCCTTTTCACGACAATTTACTTCTTGAACGAGAGACCCCGTGCCGGAGGTCCCGTCCTGCTCAAGAAGTAAAATTTCCAGTCCGAAGCGCGTGCCTCAAGGAGGTTGAAAAAGTGCTGGCTGCCGGGTGAGCGGCTTGCTGCTGACTGACTCTCTTTGACCAGCAGACTGCTGAGTCAAGAGAGAGAGCCTTCTGCTCAGGCTAGCGTCTGGAATTGCAGTGCCGAACGAAGTCTCTCTTGTTCGTCAGCATGACTCGGTTCTCCCTCTCCAACTCTCCTTCTCAGACTAGCTACTG
This sequence comes from Galeopsomyia nigrocyanea, assembly GCA_035047105.1. Classification (NCBI taxonomy): domain Eukaryota; kingdom Metazoa; phylum Arthropoda; class Insecta; order Hymenoptera; family Eulophidae; genus Galeopsomyia; species Galeopsomyia nigrocyanea. Next base: position 1,231 of record JAWWMK010050056.1, read on the forward strand.
TCATGTGGAGAGCAGTGATTGGCTGACCGAAATTCGAGTGTGTTCGTTTGTGCTGATGTTTCTAGGTTCGACGGTGCATGCGCGCACGTCGGAAATGCCCCTTAGGTATAGATGGCAACCTTTGAATTGTGAAAAGGTGGCTCGTTTCGAAAATTTTCATTTTTCACCAAAACTGCCTATCACAATATTATAAGGTCATTTCTCTATATATGCGAAAATACCGAAGATTAAAAAAATTAAAGTCATTTACACGATTTAAGGACGTTCTCTTGCTCAGTGGTTCCCCATGGCGGCTCCGCGTAACGAAAAAAGCACTTCCTAAGTTCATTTCGCTGTTATTCTAAAACTTATTGATATTTTGAAGTGAAAAAATTTGGAGATACTCCTGTTAGTATCTAGTTTGTTGTAGTCTTCTCCAATTTTCGCTAACTACTTTTTTTAGTTTATAAAAAATTATAACCTCAAAAGTTGCGAAATCTGTAATTACGATCGACAAAAGCCTGTTACAAATTTTCGAAATTCCAAATTTTTTCATTACTACATTATTTGTCAATGTCCCAAGTATGTGTATATCAAATATGAAGTCTTAATATTGATTAGAAAAAATTACAGAAGTGATTTAGTGAGACGGCGTCGCGCCGCGGCATCGGTTTTTAACGACATTTTTGTTGTTAACTTTCGAATAAGCACCGCTCCATATATTTTTTAAAGCATCATTTGATTGATAATTGCATAAACTTTATTTTTTCAAAGTTTAAAAATTCTAAAGAAGCTTTCTATGTTTTTTCTCAAAAGCAAATAAGACAAATTCACTTCTTATGGGAAAATACATAGGAATCAATATTTGATGAGTTTCTAACTAAAAAATAATATAGAAAACTTCTTTAGAATTTTTTTAAACTTTGACAAAAGAAAGTTTATGCAATTATCAATCAAATGATGCTTTAAAAAATATAGGGAGCGGTGCTTATTCGAAAGTTACTAACAAAAATGTCGTTAAAAACGGCGCGGCGCCGTCTCACTAAATCACTTCTGTGATTTTTTCTAATCAATATTAAGACTTCATATTTGCTATACGCATACTTGGGACATTTATAAACAATGTAGTAATGAAAAAATTTGGAATTTAGAAAATTCGTAACAGACTTTTGCCGATCGAAATGATAGATTTCGCAACTTTTGAGGTCATAATTTTTTATAAAAAAAAAAAAAATGTAGTTAGCGAAAATTGGATAAGACTACAAGAAACTAGACTCTAACAAGCGTATCTCTAAATTTTTTCACTTCAAAATATCATAACTTTTATAATAACAGCAAAATGAACTTAGGAAGTGCTTTTTTCGTTGCGCAGAGCCGCCATTGAAAACCACTGAACAAGAGAACGTCCTTCAACATCTATAGCGATAGATATAACTTAACTTATGAAGTCACTAAATTTTCATTGGATATTCCATTATGAAAAATGACTAAAACATTTACTACTCGATAGACCTTAATGGAGTTTGTTTTCCCCCATTATTATTATTATCAGTTAGCATTTGGAACTGGGAAGTTCATTGTTTCATCTACCCGAGGCCGACATACATCTCTTCCTGTGCATTTTCTACCCAGTTTTTGTAATCATATTCTCTTCCTAATTCTATTATATTATGTTTTACGTTTTTTCCCATCTGTTCCTCGGTCTGTCTAGTGGTCTCTTACTAGTCGGTTTTCCTTTCATAACGTGCGCCACCATTCTTTCGTCGCCCATTCTAGCTACATGCCCCCCCCCCCCCATGTTAACTTACGCCCTTTCATTATTCTATTAATATTAGGTGAGCCGTAAAGAGCATGTAGCTCATCATTATGGAGTTTTCTCCATTCAATTTCCAGTTCATCTCTTTTTGGTCCATACATTTTCCTACGTACTTTATTCTCAAATACTCTGAACCTATTCTCCTCTGTTTTTGTTAATGCTTACGTTTCACATCTGTACATAAAGACCGTAATTATTATAGTTTTGTAAATTCTTACTATAATGTTTCTAGACAACGATCGCGATTTCAGTAACGTATTTGTTGCATAGTAACAGCCGTTGTCAGCATGCAGCCACTTTTAAATTTCCGTTTTATTCTTATTGTCACTAGTTGTAATAATCCCCAGATAGCTCGTTAACTTTTTCAAATTTCATATTTCCGACAAATAGGTCACCCTCTTCGTTGCTTTCGTCTGATCTGTCTACGGTCATGAATTTCGTCTTCGATTCGCTAATTTATAAGCCTATTTCTTCGGCCTTCGTGATAAGAATTTTTGCATTTCTAGCAACCGTTTCTCTCTCGTCCCCGAGTAAGTCAAGTTCATCGGAATATCCTAGCAACGCAAAAAGGGGGCTACTCCGAGCTAGTACTATCGTGTACTTATTTATAACCAGGGTTCGCTTCACCAGACCGATCGCTGGTTCCTATCGGCTGTCCGCTAATACTTATTCTTATATTTACAGTTAACCTCAGGGGTATTCAACCTCAGGGATCGTTCCTCTATCCGCAACCTGAGGAAGCGCTACGTAGTGGTGATAGGAACCTACTGAGTAGTGGTTTTCCCCCATACCTACCATAATTTGCAAAAGTTTAGAAAAAAATCAAGACACACACACACACACACACACGCGCGCGCGCGCGCGAACACACACACACACACACACATGAACACACACACAGACGCACACACATACACACACACAGACGCACAGACATCACGAAAAAACTTATATTTCAATTCTGCATGATACCTAATGCAAAGATATGTCAAAAAAGCAATATAATCGTCTTATCGTAAGCAGCTTAATCTCTAATGACATAATAAAAAATTTTATTGTGTTGGAAAAGTTTTAGAAAAACTTCATTTGATTACGGATAACGCTAAATGTATTTGTATGAACTGACACACTTATAGACTACATGATAAACTCCCATCATATGTATCTGTTGTGTTGACCTTCATCATCGACGATGCATTTTGAACAACGACACCAGAGCGCTGATGATTATATTTGACGTTTCCTTCATCGACCGTGTATCCACTTATACTTTTTGAATTATTTTGCTCTAAAATAAATTCTTTCTATTTGACTAACCGGAATACGATATTATCAATGCAATTATGTAAATACGAATTATAGTAAAAATAATATTGCAAAAAAAATATATATAGTACGAAAAATGATTTTTATAATATATAATGGAATAGAAGGATCCTATTGAACGCATAAGTTCAAAACAATTATGACAAGTTCTTAAAGCAAGTTGAAAGTGAAATTCTTCGCGAATAAGAAAACTATGGAGCTAAAAGGGTGGTTGGCTCAATAGGTGAACGGTTGAGAAAATAGTCCCTTCACATAACGATATAGAATAGAAATTTATAAATTAACACGAAATAAAAATTAAATTTGGCTATAGGATCGTTTGAGTAATTGAATAATAAACTGGAATGCTTGAGAAAAACTAAACTTAATTTTGTAAAATAATTGAAACTCAAACAATTGCGAAATACCCAGTAGATCAACGGCTTGTTAGCATAGGTGGAATGAGGAAACTAGCTTTTACACTAGCGATTTTTTTTTTCTTATCGAAAATATCGATTACAGAGATCCAGTCTTTTGCTGTTCGTATTGAAAAATGTCCATTTTACAATTGAAACAAATTATTTGTAAACATCCAGTCACGATCATACCTAAAATAGTATTAAATCCAAAATATTCATCTACTGGTACGCATTTTGCTGTTGGGATGATCATATTTATACTTTTATATATGTTTTTCCAAATAAACCGTTAATTATATCTCCCTATATAGCTCAAAAAACTACTTTCTAACAAACTAATCTTAATATTTTATTTTTTATAGGTGGCGGTACGGCCTCTTTGGAGGAAGGTGGTTGGAGTCAGCCTGTAGGAAGGACGCGTCAAGTATATTCCGTAGAAACGTCAAAACTTAAAAATAAACCAGTAATTTTTTCCTCCTAAACAATTGTATTTTTTAAACTTCTTATGCTAATCTTTTATTTATTTTTCTTTCAGCCTTCGATGGATGACATGCAGTTAGGCAGTAGATCAACGTACGTTTGGCCAAAGCCCAATCCTAAAATAACAACACCTAATAAGTTTTCTTATCTTGAAAACAGTACTCCTGAGTCTGATAAAAGGGTAGCCACTATTCACCTATCTGGGTGAGTCTACTTTTGTAATTCTCATCAATCAATACATAAATAAGCCATTTTATCAATCGAAAATTTCATTTATTTCAATTTCAGCTCCAGATCAACTGGTCCTCGAGATTATGGTCGAGTCGACTACAACAAGGCATCTTATGGTAAATATTTCATACTAAACTTTTTTATTTATACTGAAGTACTGAATTTTCTCCGACCTACACTTTTTACGGTAAAAAAAATTTCTTGATGTCCTAATCTGTTGATTTGGTCTTTAGAAGGAAGGAATTCTCGAAATGGCAGTTATGCAACTTTGAATAATACCATCACTCATACTAGAGATAAGGCTTCGATTGAAAACTCACGAAGTCAAAGTATGTCTATTATGACACCTTCTCAATCAAATTCTCAATCTACTGTAGATAATACGTTGAAATTGTCTGAACAAGAGATGCAGGTAGCACTCAACAGTTTCATTGAGGAATATATTGCAGGAGAAGAAGATATCGAAGTATGAAAACAATCTTTTTTTTTTCTTAGTGTCTTGAAAATCTTTATCAAATCTGCAATTTTTCTTGACAGGCTGCAATCCAAGAATTCAGGAAAAGATTTCCCATTTTATCGCATGCTACTTTTGTAAGAGAAATTACAAATGCGGTTTTGGAGAAGCCAGATTATCACCAGAACAAAACCTCACAACTCCTTGCACGACTGTTATCTTTACAATGCATAAGTTTGCAGAATTTCAAAAATGGGTATGTCAATTTTTTTATATATATATATATGCACCTCATCACAAGCATATTAAACGCCTCAAACAGCTCTGAGATTCATATTCACAATTTTAGTAAGAAAAACATGTCATTGATTTGTAAAGTCCTTGAGTTGAAAGCTGGGTGATCTCTTGAATTTTCATAACGAGACACCAGGACCTTTCAAGTACTATGTCTGTGTTTCTTGATTCGTAACTGACACATGGCAAAAGCAAAAATAGTAATGACTACAACTTTCATAAAACATTTTATGCCCATATCAGATATATGCATGTACGCAATTATTTGTACCTACATGAACACGAATTACGTTAATCTAATTTTGATGTATATCAATTAGGCAAATAAGGCAACATTATTATAGTTAGTTAACAATATTTTATCAATCGACAAAAGAGTTAATCGGAAATATTTTAATAAAGGGGTAATCTTTATCAACTGTAGTCAACTTTTTGATAAAATCAAACCACAGTTCCCGTCATAGCTAAATACTAAAATCCAAATATATTTATAAATACTGACAGTATATTGGAAAAATTAATGGATTGCAATGTGAGATATTAATTCCAGAAGTATATCATTCAAAATTAGAAATTAAGTTATATTAGCACGTGTGAGCAATGAGGATAAAATTAATTATAAATTATTGAGTTCTATTGTTAAAGGAGGCTAACGTGTATTTTTAACAATGGAATCAATAAAACAGATACATTCTCGGATGTAGATTCAGTTAACTTTGAAACACGATGTAATATCCCAAGCAAAGAAACATTTAAAAAAATTAAGCGCGGCAAGTAGCCTTATTTTTCACCATTTTATAGATAAAAAAAATGTAATTGTACTCAACAACTATAGCTAAATACTAAAATTCAAATATATATCTATAAATAATGACAGCATTAAAAAAATTAATGGATGGTAGTGTGAGATATGAACTCCAGAAGTATATCATTCAAAATTAGAAATTCAGTTGTATTAGCATGTGTGCGAATCAAATGAGGAAACAATTAATTATAAATTATTGAGCTCTATTGTTAAAGTAGACCAACGTGTACTTTTTGGCAATGCAGCAGGGCCGGACTTAGGGGAAGGCCACTGCAATAAATAAATCAGATAAATTATCAGATTTAGATGCTGTTAACTTTGAAACACGATGTAATATCCCAAGCAAATAAACTTTAGCTTTATTTTTCATCATTTCATAAATAAAAAAAATTTAACTGTACTGAATATTCTACTTTAATCCTTTGCCCGCCTTTGCGATTGTTATGACGATTAAATTTAAGCTTATCCGGAATTAAAGTAAGGAAAGAACAAATATCTATTTGTTTATATCGACAAGTATTCCAGCATTAATAAGCATCGATTTTCTCTGTTAGTTTAGCATTTGCATGATACTTTTCTTCTCTTTATTATATACTTGCTGGGTCTGTTCTTCAGAGTGAAAAATGAGTTTAAATTATCATATCTACATATCAACATTGAACTCTAAAGAATGATTAAGAATAATTAATCATTTTCCTTAATTAAATGTATTTCCATAGAACCTCCATAGAGAGAAATTCTTTTCGATTTTTTTTTCTACTCTGAGTAAATGTTAATATTTATTTCTTTTTATTTTGTTATTGTAACTAAATATAGAGTAGCTCAAAGAACTCAAGTTTAATCGTTAGTTTCTTTAATTTATTTAGTGTGATATAGCAATTTATAGATTATTGTATGATAAGATTGATTGTATAACTATTTAATTGGTAAATTTACTTACAAATTAATGTTGAGTTCCAGCTCATCTATCAACTCTAAGAACAGGCCCAGCAAGTATATATAATAAAGAGAAGAAAAGTGTCATGTAAATGCTAAACTTACAAAGAAAATTGATGCTTATTAATGTTGGAATACTTGTCGATATAGATATATAGATATTTGTTCTTTCCTCACTTTAATTCTGGATAGGCTTAAATTTAATCGCAGTAATAATCGGAAAGTCGGGCCAAAATTCAGTCACTAAAAAAAACCTACATATATGTAAAATAAATTAAAAAAACAATGGGAAAATTGAAATTAATATTTTCTCTATTTCTAATTGAAATTTAAGATAGAAAGAAATCTAAGAACTTTACAAAACTTTGACACAATGAAGTTGATACAGTTCTGAGGTGATTACCATGTTGAAAATTATAGATCACCGTCGTTTTTGCTAAGCTATTAACGAAAATGTTGTAGAAAATCGATGACGCGGCGCGACACCGTTGCACTAAATTGCTTATATAATTTTTTCTAATTAACTTTAAGACGTCAAACTTGATACGCATATTCTTGAAACCTTAAAAAGCAATGTAGCATTAACAAATTTTGAATTTTCGAAAATTCGAAAACAGACTTTTGTCGTTTCAAGTGACGCATTTCGTAAATTTTGAGGTTATAATTTTTTCTGGACAAACAGAAGTAGATATTGAATTTCTACAGAAACAATAAGAAACTAGACACTATAAGGAGTCCCTTCAAATTTTTTCGCTTCGATCCATCAATAATTGTTTCGTTACGAGCGCGATAAACACGGGTAGAATTTTTTACCGCGCGGGGCCCTGTCTTACCCGCCCCTGAGCTAAAGAACCTCCTTTACATTAAAAAAATTTGATGTTTCTTTTGATAGCTCTAATTGAGTAGAATGCCCTTTCAAATTTTTGCGAGGTTGATTCTTTTTGTTTTCAAATATAATCGAATTGAAAAATGAAAATTGAAAATTTTTGAAAAAAATGAACTTTGTGGCCCCTTGTCTTGCGTTCTAATTATCGAAATTGAACATGCGACCTATAAAATTGAAGCCCTTGAAAAGACAAATATGACGCCGTCAATCCCGTTCAAAAGTATATGAATGTTAAAATTGTACAGCCTATCATGTACTTCCCTGAAAATACGTAAAAATAATGGTGCTCAATGTAGAAAAAACGTCTAAATTTCGATTTTTTGGGACAAAATTAATGTCTATGCCGAAAAACTACATTCAATTATTATACACTAGTGAGTATTATGTGATATATTACGAGTCGATACTCTTGAAAAAAAATCAATTTTTAGGCCTTTATTCTATATTAAGCACCGTTATCTTTACGTATTTTCTGATGAGTTTTTGATAGGCTGTAAATTTTTAGCATTTATTTATTTTTGAACGAGGTCATAATTGTCTTTTCAAGAGCTCCAATTTGATTTTTCGCACTTCTAAGTTGAACACAGAATCTGAGATATGTGGCTCCAAAATTGCCGGTTTTTTTCAAAAATTGAAATATTAATCCAATTTTATTTGAAAAAAAAAAAAAAAAAAAAATAAGCCTCGCAAATATTTAAGAGGATATTGTACTCAATTAGAGCTATCATAAGAAACAATAACAATTTAAAAATTAATTAATAATTATGCAAAACCGTTGCCTTTGTGTCAATTTTATTCAATCATCAAATGACAGTGACTTATATGTCACCCTTTTTAAGTCTGAAAATTTATCAATAATAGAACAATAATATAAATCAACATTTTTCAGAAAATGTGTTATAACAATTTGGAGAAATATACACCTGTTAAGCGAATCAATTTATGTAACCGTGGTAAAGTTATATGTCAATTATACAATTATTTTTTTAGTAAATCTAGAACAACCTGCAAAATTCAGAAATGTTACAATTTTTGTTGTGACTCTTCATAACATAAATTTCACTACTAAAGTAAACCTTTTTTTTTAATTGATACATATGTTATATCCCGGCTTCAGTTCTGCTTGCAGTGACCGTCGCGAGCCGATCTCCGCTAAGGATGTTTAAGGAAACACGCCAATACTCATATATATAAATCGGGGTGTTTGA
>JAWWMK010050058.1:0-10038 GCA_035047105.1 Galeopsomyia nigrocyanea
TTTTAACTTACTTATACATATCTCGTATGATTTATATACGTAAAAATTGCTTTTTCTCTAATAGTCCCATATTGGGTCCACTGTCTTTTTATGACAAAAAAAGTAGTTGCATTTAAAGTACAATAAATCGGGCTAGCTTTTATCTAACAAATCGCGCGATGGCTCGTTTTAAAGGGTAAACGGGCAGCTTTAAAACGAGACCACCCCCGTTGCAAAATTCATTAATGGTAAAAAGTTATGGCAGTTTTTCAAAACTAGTCCCATATTGGGTACACCTACCTTACAAAGTCGATGCGCTTTCATATTTTCAACACTCGATTAGAGGTTTGTCTCTGATTTTGTCTGAATCGCTAGTTAGCGAGCGAATTGCAGATTTCGATTCCTCATAACTCGGTTTCTCAATATAATTTGATTTCTCGATGTAACTCGATTTCTTGATGTAACTCGGTTTCTTAATATAACTCGGTTTGTCGTATGCTGGAGCTAAATGATGTTCCTTGGAATCGTCACATCGAAACTGACTCTGTGAATTGTGGCTTGATGAAGAAACGGTGTTGGATGATTCAGTTTGGATTTGCCGTCCATGCACACCCGAGCTAGATTGGCTCTGAGAGTTGTGGCTTGAGGAAGAGAAGCTGTTAGATGATCCTCTTTTAATTTGTTGTTCGATTTTATCATGCTATAACATTATGGATAGGAAATTTTAGTTGAATATTCATTCTCTATGAATGAGTCCGTTGAAATAGTCGACGTTCATAACAATTTGAATAATGTTACTGACCCTAGCAAGTACAGTCGTTTGTCAATGCCCAGCACCAATAAAGTCAGCGTAATAGTATTTATTTTCGTTTTGGATATTTTCTGCTGATATTAAATATCACCCTATATTAATTCAAGTTATATAAATTACACAATTTTACTTAAAAAATTAGAGAAAAATAAATTGTAATGTACTTACTACTGCTTTTTACAAGAAAATCAATGGATTGTTCATTTCGGAGTGTCACTTAAATAGCCTTTTTGAAACTGTGAAATGATATGAGTAGCACGTCAAGCACTATAAAATCACAAAGAAACAAAAGTTAATGTAATCAATACGTGCGGTGTGATAAAAGCTTTGCAAAGCTTTTGTTATGGATCGCCTGAAGAAAATTCAAGAAATTATATGCACTCTCTCGTAATCTAGTATGCTTTATTAAATTTTGAAACGTAATAAATAATATATGTTGGAAAGGTATCTCCGTTAGGAGGCACCCTATCACATTCTAAGGGCAAATGTTGAATAGATTTTCATCTATTCACAGAGAAAAACAACGGGTATTATGTAATCATAACAATCATGATATTTTTCGTATGCATTTTATTACAAGTGACAACACTCGTTAATCGTCATCAATTCTTGAATATTAAACAAATTGTAAAATACAAAAAAAAATGAATTTTAATGACCTTCGTTAAATTAGTTCCCGTAATAGTCGTACAAGATGTTCGCAACGCAATCCCACACGAGATGTAGAACCGTGATGATGTCTCAGCAAGACATTCTAAAGAAAGACTCGTACTCACGTCGTACTCACGAGTATACGCGTATACGCGGTGCAAGAAGGACAAAGTTTAGCTTTATACACGTCGCTTGCACGGCACGTAAAAGCCAAGTATACCGTATATACATATAGACAGTGCTCGCTTACGACTTTACGCTCGTGCAGAGGATTCACAGTATAGCATTGGATATGTTGTCGAGGATATTTTGCCTTTGCCACTATCGCGAATGCAGTGGTGTGTTTTAGTTGAAGCTATCCTAAAGCGTTGCGTGCAAGCTCTACGGCGATCGAAGTGGATAAATTTTACGATCTTTTTTGTAAAATTATTTATTGACAAAGCTGGAATTTGCAAAATTCCTAAAATCGAAGGTATTCCTTTGCAACGCACGAATAGAAATTCAAAGCACGATAAATTCCCTTTCCTCGTGGACACTTTCAAACGGCACACACTCGTTCGGCATATAATTGAAAACGGAAGAGAAAAGAGCGTATAGGACGCCGGCAAAAAGGCGTTCAAGAGAGTAAAAAAAAAGAAGGTAAAAGAGAAAGAATGCACCCTACGTGTTTGCGTCCCGAAAGGGCGAAACGTACGCGTGTCTTGGAAAATAAGAGTAACGAATAGAAAAGAGATTGCCATTCTATTTTCGCGTCGCAAATCAGAGAACGCGAACGCGCGGAGTGCCTCCAGCAGAATGTATATATACGCACGAATAGTGAAAGAGAGAAACACATGCTTCTGACAGTCGGAGAAAGAAAAATTGAAAGCGCGTACGCTTTGCGCAAAAAAAAAAAATGCCCTCTTATACGATGCCAAACTGAAGAGTTGAAGGAACGTATATACGAATGGCGTGCGTGCGAGAGTAGCAATTTACATGTAAATATAGCGCGAGAGCTATTATAAATGTAAGGATCGTTTCTCTTTTCTCGCGCGGGTGACAGATGATTTTTTATTCGTCAGTTTTGCAGTGGAAAACGGTTGTGATTGATTGTTAGGATGATTGAAATTGGAAATTTCTCGGTATGTAATTGTCGGAGTTTATTAATTTTTCGATTGAACTTTCAAAATAGAAAATTCCATATTAAGTACCTTTTCGATTAAATAAAAAAATTTGAACTCAAGAACGAGTAAAAAAATTATTAAAATATAATCAAACACTATACGTTTCTACAATACGAGCTTTATGGACCACAAAATTTTTCAAATCAAATAACAATTCATTCTTGAACACATTACATCGAAGATATAATAAAAATCCTCCATCACGTCGAGCACCTTCCTTTCGGAAAATTCACGTCGCGCGATATTACAGAAGCCATTCGCATACGGCAAAAGACGCGAGGATAAAAGAACAAAAAAAAACATCGACTTATGCGAGGAAAAAAGCCGCTCGGCGCGCAATCTCTCTTTAGGGCTATCGAGGAATCTGGCAAGCAAAGCACGCGCATTCAATCGTTTCTTCCTTTCGCACACATACGTGAACCCGATGACTCGTTTCACGCACGCGCATAATAATCGGTCGGGGGAATCTTTTGTTTTCGCGTCGTGAGATCTTTTCCTTGATCTTCAAAAAAAAAAAAATCTTGTTTCTACGAGTTTTGATCTTTCTTTTTTTTACAAATAATTAGGCTTGACGCGCGAATCGTCGGAAATAATGTATATAAGTTAATCGAATGAATTTTGCAAACGACAAAACGCCTCGAGCGATTCAATTTGATATTCACTTGCTGTATTCGAAAGTACGTGTGGGCTCGCGCTAAAAGGATGTGCAACCCCTTCGATTTTCGGACCCCTCCTTGTACTGTCGTACTCGATTCGGCTTCTATATTAATTTCGACGAGAGTTCGTTTGATTGAATACTGCGATATTAACTTTGGAAAATAATATACGACGCGGGCTTTATTACGGATTCAATTATATTCGTGCAGTTTTCCACGTGATACGCATTTTTATTTTTGCATTTGAGTGTCTGTGAATTCATATTTTTATAATTGTACTTAACATTACGTAACTTACGGACAATAGATTTCAGCAAAAATGAGACTTAGTGCCAAGCTTACCTGCAACAAAAAAAAACATACGTTTATTTTCAATATAATTTTCATTATTGAGAAAATCAACGAGCATCGAGTTCTCTTACAAAGGAGCGGTGTTATATGAGCGATGGTACAATATTATACTTACTAATAGAATAATAGTGATAAGTTCAAATTGTACATTCAGAGCATGAGTATAGACGCTATAGTATAAAATGAACGAAAATAAAATATTATTTGTGATTATGATAATGAATTTTGCTTTCGACAGAAATTCCTACATTCAATTGAATCGACGAAACTTCTAGGGAAAGTCCACGCGGAGCAAGGGAAAAACAACAACATCAGCTAAAAGCTAAATTTCATCAAGGAAATCCAGCGTGTGCAAAGTGGCTACAACATGCACGAAAAGTATAATAATCCCCTGCAGAGTCGATGCCATTTATATAGCCTTTTATTCGATCCCTTTCTCACACATACACACATTGTATTTCGGGTGTATCAAAGGGTGTCCGCGACGTGTTTCCGGCACTTAGCGAGTTGGATGATGGAAAAGAGAGAGAGAGAGAGAGTTGTATGATTCGTAATGAAGTGTAATAGACGGGGATGGGGAGTTCGTACGATAAGCCATCGGGATTATAAGAACGATGTTACAGAATAGGTGCACAATGCAAGCGCGAGAAAGCCTCGGCTTAAATGTCGAATTGTGTAAGGGACACCCCTTGTATACGGACGGAGGATTTTATGAGGGTTCAGTCAAATGATTTTTTGATGTCGGTTAAAGTCGGAGAGAGAGAGAGAGGGTTGTAGTTCGGTTTCTTCGTTGACGCAGTGTGTGGAGTGAGAAAAATAATATCGATGGAACATTTTACATTTGGAAAATATTTAAGTTTTGATTTTCAGCTGTAACTGAATGCGTGATAATTGCAATTTCCTATGTTCTGAACAGTAGCTTTTTATCTTCGCCTTTGACAGAGATTTCATTTGAAAACGTGACAATCGGTCACACGAAACTCTGTAATATATTCAATATATCTACTGTTTCTATTAAAACAGTTTCATTAATAAGTCATTATTATTTCTCAGGTATCTACATTTCTACAAAGCAGAGTACGGACGACTGCATAATTTCTTCAGGTCGGTTTATTTCTTTTGTGGCTTCAAAGTTTTCGACATGCTGCACATTCGATTTCATAACTTCAAAGTAGGTACATCTGAAGAGTTTGGGGACCAGATTAGCACATCGAAAATTATTGGAATCATTGTCAGATAAGTGGGACATTTGAGAAGAAAACAACATCGTTACGGTTGTAATTTTTTGTATGGCGGATCAGTAAGTCCAAATTCCTAACAACTATATGGTATTGAGCTGTGAATGATCATACATTTTCAAGACTTTATAGCTAATAGTGTGATTTTCATTACAGGTTGAGCTCAATCGTCCGACTGAGCTATCTCAAAGAGGAAAAAAATGTGAGCTACTTGTAATCCCAAACCGTAATGATGCTAGTAGAATTAATTATGGATCGAAAAAGTACGTAAAATACAAAAAAAAATTATTTACAACTCTAAATAAAATGTCTTTTCAATTACATTGTAGCCAAGCATTTGGAAAGATCACACTCTGGACAAAATTTTACGATAAAGTTATTTATTGGTCTAAAAATAAGTTTAACTAATTGTTATTCTTCTCACGTTTCAAATATATACGCGTGCGCATATTTTCTTGTGTTTTCTTTACTTTGTAAAGAATACATTGGTTAGATCAACTTTCGTTCCTTTGCGGTACTATAATTTTCAATGCGTTACGCATTCGGTTTTACAGCTTTAAAATTGTATATAACTGAGAGCTTCTAAAATGGAGCGAACCATGAGTTTTCCAGTAGGCAACAGTGGTAAGTATTTGCAATCTTTGTCGCTGTTAAATTTCAAAATTATTATATGTTGATATGAAATCATGTTATATTTATAGAAAATACCGTTAAAAAGAAACATGAAATAAACTATTTTGCTACCTCTGTTGGTCCTCAGTGTTGCCACGGTTACTTCGGCTTTTTGGGTCAGTATGATTTTTTTACAAAAGGTTTGAGATAGATAGCGTACGAGCTATGAAACAAGCAAAATTAACCATGTCAATCATAATCTTTTTTTATGAATTACATACGCGTATAACAAAGTTATTTATGTCACTAACCAAATCTAGTAAATGTCAAGATAAGCATCTTTATTAATTTAATAAAAAGTTGGATCAAGTACTATAATAATAAATCTTTCAATGTTGCAGTTTCTACCTCGTATACAATTATCAATAAAAATAGCCACAACTCTCATAATGATAATTGCGACGATTCCCCTAATGAAAATTGCCGCAACTAGAGCCGCGACTCGTATAATGTCAACGAACAAATTCAAAACGGATCATTCGACAGCCACTCCTCCTCAATTAATAATATACAGAGTTAAATTCAGGGCCACAATTCAGGGGAATCCCGGCAAGTTCAAACTGGATCATTCAACAGCGCTTCCTCCTCGAAGAATAATCAACAGACCCAGTCTCAAGGCGACAATTCAGGTGAAATTCAAAAGCAAGTTCAAACTGGATCATTCAAAAGTGATTCTTCCTCAAACAACAATAAACAGATGCAGTCTCAGGACGACGATTCAAGCGAATCCTCGAGAGAATCATCGAAACAAGTACAGACTGGATCATCCTACAGCAATTCAACCTCGACTGGGAATCAACAGAGCCAATCTTAAAAATCGCATTATTATAAAAACATCTTTGGCCCAGATTAGTAAGGATCCTTATATAATTCACCTTATAAGGCGAAGAATATAAGGATCCCTACTAATCTGGGCCAAATATGTTTCATTAAATTCAATAAATTTCTACTTTAATGACAAATAAAGAACGCTCTAATAAAGCTAAAATAAAATGTAAATATAACTCTAACCGTCAAAACTTACAAATTTTCCGATTTCTTTTTTGTTCCTTCTCGAAGCGTTATAAGTGTTGGAACAGATGCGAATAAAAGAAATTGGACGGCTGCGCGGAGGGGGAGAAAGATTCGAAAGAGCCTTCCTCTTCGCAGTCTGGCATTATTCAGAATCACGCCCCTAGAATGCATTAGCGCGACAATGGTCGCGCTCGACGCGGAGAGATTTGCCGAACGATTTGGAAATGTCCGGTGCTATACCTATCTTGAATGCGATTTCTTTCCTATAAGAAAGCGCTCACTTGCATTTGCGCCTCTAGCCGCAAACGATTCGAATTTTATTGGCGAATTATCGCTTTGGGTTTTTATATCTTTCGAAGAGATTTTCGGTACTTGATTGCTAGATATCGATTGGTACAGTGTCGAGCTTGCAGATGTTTCAATGAGATTAACTCGCATTCGATTATACACCCACGAAATGTAATTCGAGTCAAGTCGAATGTACATTTAAAAAGCTTTGCATTTTCTCCTCTCAGTCGAGACTTAACGCTCATCTAATTATGCAGTCGCGGAAAAACGACGGAAAGCTTCATCAGCTTGCATCCATCCGTTAAGTGACGCATTATCCCGGCAAGTCGCCAAACAGAAGCTCAAGGAAATAAGGGAATAAAGCAAGAGATCGCAGAGACGGAAGGATACAAAGGGTCACGATATAGTCATCGCCACCCTTGTATATATATACGCACACACGTGCTACTGACGCGGAGAGCGTATCACGGTTTCCAAGTGTTAAATGCCGGGAGTTAAGGCTGTGCTTGCGAGTCTGTCTCATGCTGATAAACAGCTCTGCGGTCGAGTCGTCGTCAAATGCATCACACCTGCTGTGATTGCCACGGATCTCGCTTTTTGGCTTTGTTGAAAGATACGAATGAATTCAGTTTGTTAACGTATGTCAAAAATAACGAACTGTTATGAGATTTCCGCTCGATAAATTATTGCAATTTGTAAAAAAAAATATCCCATCCGAGGTGTTTCGAGGAACAAGAGCGAATACTCGAGACTTCATAGTTCCTCTTGCACATGCATCCGTTCTCGCGTGAAAGGAAACGGCGTATCTCGCGCAAGAATGCGTACATCTCGTTATATGCTACACTGTATTACTACGCTGTTCGAAATCTCTCTTTCGCGCTTTATTTAGCTGCCTGCTCGCTTCGGAGCGTCAGAAAAATACCTACTCCTTTAGAAGCTCGAGTTCTTGGGGGATTATTAATCGTGCGCGAGCTTTTGCAAAGGCTCGTTTTTCTCGCTGGCATTCGTTATTGTTTCACGCGGAATTACATCACGTTGATTTCGAACGTTTGCGCTTGAGAACGTAAATTGGTTACGGGCGAATGTACAATTTCGTTTCAGAGGTGATTGATTTGATAGGTTTGAAGACGTGAATTTTTTTTTTTTGTAAATCAAATATAATTCTGACGAAGAAAAAAACATTCTCGAGGATGTAATTTCAAGAAGTGTAGCCCTACAAGGGCTGTAAAAGGCTGTCGACTGAGAATTCTAAGCACGAGTTCAACAAACAATTTTCCCGCCTGGATACTCCCTCGTACCGCCCCCTCTCTCTCCGAGATAATTAAGTAATTTTACAGACGGTTAAATTCGTCTCGAGGTGGGTATATATACAACTACTTTGAGGCACAAGGGGGCACGCCGCTAATTGCTCGCTACCACCTTTCTCTCTCGCGACGCGTATCACTTTTCTGCCTCGCGTTTATATAAGGGTGCAATCTCGTCCGACGAATCTACCGGTGTGCTCGCCCGACGACGCGACACACTCACTTGCTGCGCACGCGAGTTTCTGTATATAGCTGTATGTGTGCATAGGGTTGGCGAAGTTTCGAGTCGAGATGTACGTCTACTTGGAAAGATATAATATATATGTGGAGATGGAAATTCGAAAGTTAAAAATGAAATAATCTTGACGTACTTTTGGAGATACGAGGATGGTGAAAAGAGGATGTATCTTTTAGAATTTTTTTTTTCGACGTTTATTTTTTTTTCACGCTTAGTGGAATAAGATATTTTTATAAAAATGCGAAGATTAACAGTGAATAAATACACATGTTGGTAGTGTGTAATCAAAAATTTTATTTTCTAATACACACGTGACACCTTCAAACAGTTTCAAGATGAAGTTACTTATTCAAAGATAAATTCTTGGGATGCATTACTGACTATTGTTTGGAAAAAGTCATGCATCGTACTATTGACAAATCTGGATTTTTTGTATCCTCTTAGTTGAAATGTAGGTGTGCATATGTATAGAAAACAGCAAATAATAAATAACAAATATTTTGTTTAGTCAACCGAGGGGCAGTACCTTTCGAATGAGGTCCATGCTGACTGAAAGGAAACTGGTCTACGTGATGAGTATGATTTTCGTGGTCGTTCTGCGAAATGAAATAATTAATTAAATGATGTTATTTATTTAAAAGATTTCCGAAAGCCAATTTTTTGATGTTATAATTTTTTCTAAACAAAATATATTTTTTAAATAAAACTGACAAATGTTAGAGACAAATCGATACTTACATGGCTTTTTTCATCGGGAGAATTGCCATCTGCTAAAGGGATCTAATCATCCCATGTAAAAAAAATAATAATATCTTTTCATATGCTATATATTTTATCTAACCTATTATTCATTACATAAGTGATGTAAAATGTACTGACCCCAACGACCGCTGTGGCAATAGCTAGCACAAACAGAGATACCAGAATAGCCTTCATTATATATTGTGATATTGTCTTGTGTTTCGATTAAAAAAATGGAAATATTTTGATAACTAAGTTTCACACTGATTCTTTTAAATATTAAAAGTAAATTATAATACTCCACCTCTACTGCTTAGAGCGTTCTAACTGACAAAATATCTTTCTACATACTGATTTTAAAAAGTCAAAACTCATTTGCATTGATATTTTTTCAGTGCGTGCCTTGTCGTAATATTTATTCAATTTTTGTGCGCGTACCGTTTTATGGCAAATAATTAATGCAAGACCACGGTTTTGTCACAAAAAAAGAACATGAATTTGATGAAGTTGATTGTTTGAAACTATTTTTAATGTTAAATTAAATTTTCGAAATTTTATTAGTAGTAATAACATAAGTTTATAATAATAAGCTATAATACCATTTTGACGAAAACGATATTGAAACGTTTTAAAGTTCTTCTTGGCCAGTTGAAGTTATTGGATAATTTTTTTTGTTACTTTTTTTTACAATTGATTTTTTAACGTGAAACGCCTATACACTCGGCAGAGGGGCAAAGTCGCTGCTTTTTTCGGTCATCGGTAATGGGGATACATCAAAATAATTATAATAAGCATCCAATAAAAACCTTTGTAAAAAGGTAGTACATAGTGTCCTTCAGTCTTATATATTATATGTATATATGAGCAAATCCACAAAAAAACTGCCGTAATTCGAGAAAGTATTTTCAAATATTCAAACTGGGTGCACTCTC
>JAWWMK010050059.1:0-10038 GCA_035047105.1 Galeopsomyia nigrocyanea
GAGGAAAAAGGTCCGGAAGCCTTAGCATTAAAAAAAATTTTTGCCATTCTAGACGCCAGAAAAGTGTGTTTTTTTAAAGGATTTCGTCATATAATACGACGATGATTCAGAATCCCGAATTGGCGATTATGATCGTGCGATATTTTCTGAATGCTTCGCAAAAATTTATGTATATTACGTTTGTACCGCGGCACAATAATTGCACAATGACAAAAAATAAACTCGCACTCGTAATATTTTTGTTTTGTTTCTAACGTTTATATTGACGCACTCTGACGTTGTCATTAATATACACGTAAAGGTCCTCCCATTTGGTCAATATATGTAAAAGCACTCTTCACGCGTCCTTTGTTATCGTTTTGTTATTGTAAAACATTTGCACCGCTTCTCCTTTGTTGATTTCACTCGACCTGGTTTAACTCTCGTAAAAATGGTCAAACGAAAGCAAAAAAAAAATATGTATAAGCAAGATATGTATCAGGTCGCACGCACTCATTGTAAAACCACTAGCTATATACAAGCACATCGATCCACAGCAGGAAGATGCTGTTCCACTTTTAGCTCTCCACGTGCGACATGTACGAAAAAAAAAATTACAGCTGTCTCGTTTTGTATTGCGATCGCCTACTTGCTAACGCATCAATGGAATCGCACACGGCGATCGTTTTACGCTGCCAGCAGCAGTTTATGCTACATTACTAGACGCATTTTACATAATCCCCACTTGTGACGCCTTCGTCAATGAATTTCAAACGTATATATACTCTGTACGGCGAGAAAATCGCGCAGTCATGCGAGCGTATTTTGTAATTCAACGGAACGGTTTAATCATATTATTTTTGAATTTTAAATAACTTATCGAAAGTAAAAGTCATACAACGGAGTGTCATTGATTCGGACAGCTGAAAAGAACAACAAAAAAAAAACGAAAGTTTCGTCCGAGGTTCCTATAGAAAATTAGCCTCTGCCGTAAATGGCTGTCCGAGGCAGCACAGCGCGATGCCTACGCGCGCGAGACTCGGGATCAAAAAATTTACATAGAGGTGCAGGCAACGACGACGACGACGAGGATGCAGCCTACTCGAGTCTGCGCGGATTTTTTATTTTATTTGTCGTTTATCCAACCGCGCAGCGGCTACTGCACACGTTACAGGCTTGTCTCTCTCCCAGCTTGACCACTAAATGCGGTTCGACTTGTCTCTCTCTCTCTTTATTTTTTGCGAGACACTATTATTATTTTACACGTGCAATTTATTATTTTCATCTCGTCGATTTCTCACAAACTTAAAGTTCGAAAGTATTGTCGATGTGTCTTTTTTTTTCTCGTATATAACGCGAGTTACTGTTATAGCTAAGTGCATTAACACGTGTTCAACTTTTTTTTGCTCGTTTCGATGGGAGTAGATCCGCATAGCGAAGCAGCAGCAGCAGCAAGCGTTGATGGAATAACTGTTCTCCATTGGACTTTATAACTCAGTGTATATAATCAATCATAGTCAACCCGTTGTAAAATAATGAGGACACACACTTGCACATATACACTCGGATGTGCGCGGGGCTAGAGAAACTATACATTGCATTTGTAGCGCGAATAAAGATGACTGCAGCAGCACTGCACTACGCGAGTCTGACCACTCTATCAATCATGCAAATATTTTTACTCGCTGCTGCTGCTTAATATGCATGATTGTGTGATTTTCAAAGACACGCTCGCTATCCTTGGCATTGCATCCTATTCGCCTCGAGAGAATCTAGATCGTTGTTTGTTTATATAAATTACACGGCCATTAGTCATTTAATTGGATGGCTAAAAATCTCATTAGCGGTATGATCAGATGCTGAGTGTAAAATAAAGGGATGGAGGAGAAACTCAAGACGGAAACACACTGTGTGTGTGTGTGTTTGTGTGTGTGTGTGTGTGTGTGTGTGTGTGCAGTTCAAATGTCAGGCTGTTTTATTTGCGTTTATATATAGAAATCTGGGAGTTCAGCCGGTGTCACTTACCTCGAGCGACGACGACGACTGCATCGCAGCCGACGACGACGAGCATTTTAAGAGCTTTAACCCAACCGAAGTCGGTCATTAATATTACTAGCTCTCTTGCGCGTCTTTTATTTATATATACATTTTTTTTTTCAATCTCATGCTTCAACTCACTTCTTACTCCCTCCCTGTCGACCGGCGACCTTAACTTTTAATAGTACCACTACTCGTATAATCTGTGGAAAAAAAGCACATAAATTGCTTATCCTTCGAACGCAACTTGGGAAATAGCTTTCTCGAAGTGAATCAGCATATTCAAATAGAGCGAGCCGTGGCGCCGCGTCGGCAAAGTGCAATAGAATTTTTCTGCCGCGCCGCGAGATAATAGTTTTTGAAAGTTAAAAAAAAAATAATAAAGGAGCAGCTAAATAAGGAAAGGCATATATCAGGTGAGTTTTGTATAACGGTATCGCGATATAGACTTGTTTTCTTTTTCTCTCAAGCATGTGCTTTTCTGGTTCTTTCTCTCTCGCGGTTGGAAATAATAATGCTTCGAAGACGGACTCGTCGCGCGCGGATGAAAAGTTCCCTACTCTATACTACAACTGCTCATTATTGGCACAATGGGGGGAAGAAGAAGAAGCCTTTTGCGTCCGCCGCAAAGTCGCCGCAACGCAACGGCGGCAGCGGCCTTTTCGCGATCTTATATATAGCAATGCTCGCTCTCTCAAATTGTTCATCGTTAGAAAGCCCCGAGATTCATTCCCGTTTTCGCATGCATTTCTCATTGATTTTATCGTCGGAATAATTTATGCTTCGCCAAGTTTTTACCGATATATATTTTCTCTCTTTTTTGCTTCTCGTATATATACGTATAATATACGCTACTCGTGATTTATATACTATTTCGAAATCGGTCTGATTTGTCACACCGATTGTATAATACAGCTCCGTTTTACATTTACAAATCGTTTCGTTCGCTATACGCAAAAATTTATATAATCGTTCTCTTTCTCTCTCGCGAGGCAACCAATTATCATAGCGGCGCGGTCGAGGTCAGTTGCCTTTGCCGCACAAAATCTACAATATAATTCTTGCTCTAAAAGCCTTTCCAATTTTATCAGGTCGAGTGAGTGCGCGCTTAATTTACATAAATTTCTTTTGTCGGAGATACCTGTGGGTGTATATAGTTTCATTTACACGACTCGCGACTTTGAATACTCGCCGGCGAGCAATTACCTCGCAATTTGCTCTGTCTTAACAACCCTCCTCCTGTAAATTAAACGTTTTATGAAAATTGTCGAATTTTTCTTTCGTATAGGCTGGAGTTTATCCGCGAAGAATCTCGAAAGCGAAAACAAGACAATAAATGTCCGACAAAAGTGATGAATGACAATGGTATTTTGATGGGTATACACGTAGAGACTCTCGCGAGATAAACCGCACGCGAGCCGCGTCAATTAATTAAAACGAATTAACTCGTCATATATAGAGAGAGAGAGAGAGAGAGAAAAGAGCGAGAGTGCACGCTATCGTTGTCCGTCATCGCGGGGATGTCACGCGTGTGGGGCGACAGTGACATGCCGCAGCATGATGGGATGCAATGCCTTCTTCGTGTTATCCGGCAAGCTCCATCGGCTCAATTACCGCATCGACAATCCGGTTTTAAACGTGTATACGTAACACTTGCCCCCTCGAGCGAGTATATAGCTGCCACCTCGCGGAATACATTTATTCCCGGAATGCAAACTCGCGCGATGGAATTGAGCTTTCCCGCGCTTGAATTTCAGTTTGTTAAAGCGCTGTACCGAGGGAAAGATCAAGCGGCTTTTATTTATAGCTAATTATCTCGCATTCCACTCTGCTTCTCTAGTATGAACGAGACTCGTCGCGAACTTACCTCCGAGGATTGTCTCGAGTGATGGATTTTAACTATTAAATTAAACTCCAAGCTATTTCAGCCGGATGTTCGGCCAACAGTTTGATCTACTTTTTCAACTCTTATCGGATTTGGAAACTCGTATAGTCTTGACTGATTTCAAAAATGAATCAAGCACGGTTATTTCGCAACAATTGCGCAAGTGTTACGATGAAACGTTTGCCATTTAGGAATCGCGACTACGTAAATCCACGAAGCTATAAAACTCGTATTTACAACCGGTTGACACTTGTTGTCGCGGCGTCATCGATTAATTCGCCGATATACGGAAATCTTAATCTCTCTCGCAGTGCTGTCGTCGACGTTATTAATACGGTATTGACAACTTATAAAAGCAATATTAATCGCCGCAACTGTCGCTAAAACGCGGATGAAAGCTTCCGCAGTATACAAACAATAAAGAAAAACTAAGAGAGACGAATGATTAGCTATGGAATCGGGTCAGAGCTAATAGAGGCGGCGTCATATTTTTTTTTTTTTTTTTGCTCGACATTCCCGCGCCGCACGAGTTATTAACTGCGCGCTCTCGTCCTCATTACGAGACGCTAAATTTCACTGGCGTATTTTAATTGAGCGGCTACTACTCGCGGTGGCGTGTTGCGGATCATCATCGTCGTCGTCGGTGGTATCAAGTGTAATACTCGTGGTTTTTTTTTTGTTCACGTACCAACATGAGTATATAATAACTACTGTATAGTCACGTATATAACGGATGATTTTCGCAGTTTGGCCATCTCGCTGCTACTGCTGCTGCCACGCGCATTTTCTGCATTCCCAGACGCTTTATATTCTTCGCGCGCACAAAGTTGTCGCGCGCGCTGCAATTTTGGAGTGCTATGCGAGTTTCCCTTTTTTGCTCGTATATAGCTGGACTTTGAGAGAGCTTTTAACGCCAAGAGAAGGCTTTGCGTGTTATGCGTCTTTCGTTTGTGATGGCTGCGTGGAGAAATTGCTCGGATACTCGGCTGTGGTCCCCTCGACGTGCGACGTCGTCGTCGTGCCAAGGAATTTGCAAGTCGATACGCCAAGACTTTCCAGATATTTTGCCGGCGGACAAAACTGCAATTTTTATTCGAGACTTACAATTCTTGCAAATGAAAGGCTTGTTTGGCAAAGTACTTCCTTACGCGTCCAATCGAGAGATCTCATTAACTCGTCATATATCTCGGGCTCATGTGATATACGTCGATGAATGTAATTTACATACCACAACGATTTGCCTGAAAACCAAAGTAGTAAACAACGAGACGACGCGTTTCTTTCAGCGCGTTATGTGATTTAGCTTCCTCGTGACTCTAACGCTATGTCAACGAGAGGAATACATTCGAAAATAGTCCAGACGCCCCCCGATGGAATTTATTAACGAGACGTTTGTCTCAGTATCCTTTTTTTTACACTCGCTCGAGGCCGTAAGTTAAGTAAAGAAATGCTCATCGCTTCCGGCATGAAACACGACTTTTTTTTTAACTTCCGAGAAAGCTTCCCCTGTACAGCCGAAATTTCATGTCTTTCGGGCTCGTGCTCTAATTAACAGGGCGACGGCTCGAGGAGCTTGCAGCAGCGCGCCTCTTTGCATGCTTAAGCAATGCAATGCGCGAGTGCTAAACAAACTGCTTGAACTTTGAGACGAGGAGCGGCCTGGTTGCATGCACCTGCAATTTTTTCTTATTTATCGGGTTACGACAGCACGAAGAAAAGAAAGATTTTACCAAAAGCACGTTGGTGATCGCTATCGTTGCAATTTGAAATTTACCTTTTGCGCTACATTCTCCACGTAAAAAAAAAGAGCAAATAGTAAAATTGCCGGTATACATATAAGAATGCAACCGTCGTAAAAGGAAATAACAGATATAGACCTCTCTCTCTCGCTCGCTTGCCTTCGCCTTGGCAATCAACACATCGGCGCAATAAAAACTTTTAAGCTGCACGCCAGTATATATCTTTCCGCGGCGATCAGCTGCAACAGCGGCGAAAGTGTCTAACGGATTAGCAGCTCGTATATAGAAGCCCTCGCTTCTCTCTCCCCGTGGGGTCATTAACATCGCCGCTTGGCATCGAGAGACCACTTGCGGACTCGAGGAAATGAAAAAAAAAAAATAAAAATCAAACTTTTACCCAACGGCTCTTCTTCTTCGTCTTCGGGGTAGAACTTAGACTCGGGATATATAGCGCGGCCGGCTGCTGCTGCTGATTCCGAAAATACGCGGGGCCTGCGCGCTCGCTCGCTCGTATATGAGGAGAGAAGCAGGAAAAAGCGCCGCGAAGCGACGTTGCTGCATCAGTTTCACGCGACTTCTCTTGCCAGACGTACGGCAATCGCGTCGACGTCGACGACGACGTTCTGCACACGCGAGCCCTTGTAGTAGGTTTCTCTTTTTTTTTTCTTTCTCTTCCTCTTGCTTCGGGTTCGCTGTTTTTTTTCACTTTTTATTGTTCTTTTTACTCTACGAGGGGGTTATACGACTGTCGGATCGGTAGAGGCTCTTTTTTTTTAATAGTATAGACGAGTGCAGAGCGTTTATTTTTTCCCCCTTTCTGGGTGTGGACTTTGTGCTTGATACTTCGTAGAAGCTTTTTTTTTTTGAGATTACGCAGTTATTTTTTTTGTAAGGGAGTGGTTTTTTCTTTCGACGATAGAACGTACCGTTGCAATAGAAAAATAAATATTTATCAAAGTGATTCTTTAAATTTTTGAACGAGTGTTGTTAGTAAAATCAATTTTACTACAGTCATTCCGCAATCCGCCACTTAGTTATTAAACATTGTCGCAGTTATTCATAATTGAACTTCAGTCATTACACGCGATTGATCGACGAAACTTTGCATGCACAGCTGTCATAATTAGCAAAAGACTCGCGATAAAAGTTTAACGATACAGCGTTTCGAATATATCGAATGCCGAAAGGGGGGTATATGAAAATTGCAATCTGAAACTATTTATAAATCGTGGGCAAAAAGCTTGCACGGGCCAACGAAACAACGTTTGGAGAGCTTGCCAAAAGTAAGGGGTCAATGAAAACCATCGCGAATCGGACGTAAGCAGAGACACGTACGAGAGTAATTTTACTCGAGAGGGCTAGGAAAAAAAAGAAGGAAAGAAAGAAAGCTCGAACGTTTGAAATATCGTTGGCAGCTGCGTGTATCCCCGCAAGTGTGATCGTCCCCGCGGTGTTAGTGAAAGTGTCGAGTGAAATATCATCAGCCTGCGCGCGGAGAATCGCCACGTGCTATCTCTCGCTGAAAAAAAAAAAAAGAACGCAACGCCGTATATATATTCGTTACCGAAATAGAAGTATATGAGCGGCGTGCGATGCGCCTACTATACTCTGACTGACCGATCGATCGATCGATCGATCGATCTGGCCGAACGGAGTTGGACGGACGGGTTATAACGTGTGGTCGCGGCAGTCGATATTCACGCGCAGTCGACGCACATAATGCCGCTGAAAATCGAGAGCGGCACGTACACCGTGAACCGGCGAACGCCCGATGCGCCCGCCAAGAAACACTCCAAGTTCACGCTCTGGAGGCACTGGCGACGCAGGTATGCCCGCACCACATTGCTATCGTACCATTAACTCGCTGCTCCTATCTTCTATTCGGCTTTCTTCTTCTTCTTCTTTCTCGTGTGTTATGTGTGTGCATTCGCATTCCTTACATTGATTAATTCATCGTTCACGATGACTCGATGCTTTTTTTTTTCTTCGTGATCGTACAGACTTTCCAGCGAATTTTTTGAATACTTCGTTTGACTTTTTCTTTTCTTTGGTTTTCCTATTTCGTGTGATAATAACTTTCTCAACTCTCACCTTGTCCCACGAACGTCCATTTACAATACGTAAACGTTTGAATATTACACCTGCAAATCGATGCAAACATTTTTTACAAGTTTAGGTCGCGTTCGATTTTCAATCGACTATTTCACACCGAGAATATACCAAACGAAGCCTCTTTTTCCGCGTGTATATATCGTTTGACTTTCCACGCTTCGCGCTGTCAATCACCGCGCGGAAAACTTTCGATATGTGCGCTACACGTTCTTTCGAATAGCCTCGTTTAAAATGGAGCAGAGCATCCACAATTAGTCATTCGAATATACATAAATGTTTAATCAACACCGCGGCCACTGCTACGCCCACTTTTCGAATAACGAAATCTCAAGCTCCGCGCGGAAAATTGTAGTCTTTATACTTTTTTTTTTGAGCTTTCTCGTAAAACAAGTTGGAAGCTTTTATAGTGCTGTACTAAATAAGCCGCTGGTTAATTAATAATTTCTGAAGTTCTGTTCGCTCTCGTAAAACGTTGGTCGTGAACAAAGTACAAAGAAAATTATTTTCGCTCGCGGCTACCTATATCCCGCAAAGAATAACTCGTTAAGATACGACTGGGTAATTCATAACGAAGGAATACACTAAAAACTGCAATTTAAATGATAAGCAACCGCTAGTAAAAGGATGTAATACCTAAAAATATTCCGAGAAATTATCAATGCCGTTAGTCATAGGTATATATAAGACTTGGTAAAAACGCATGTGTGTCATTTGGGTATGTAACAGGATAATATCTTATATGCAACGCACGTATAAGCCGCACGAAAAAAAAAAATAAAATAAAACGCACCGCTAATGGCACAAATTGAATTTAAAAGAAAATATATACATTAGCCCATACGCAAGTTGGTATACGATATACATATTCACCAAATTTCCTTCTCATATCACGCACGCTGCTCTCTCGCTATTTTTGCATTCACACAACGGCATAACGCACTCACCTCTATAGCATCAAAGCACGCATCGCACGTCATCGATGTATAGCCATGAAGTTTTTTCATATACGCAGAAGCTCGGTAGAAATACCCACACACGCGAATGGAAAAAGTTAAGCTGTTTTGGCGTAGGTGAATCAAGTCGCAAATTCGCAAGTAGTTAAAAAAGTGATAGGCTTCGAAGAAGCGTATCGCGTAGGAGTTTCGAGAGTTGATTTATATATAAAAGACCGATATAGATAAATTGAAGTACCAGTATGATGCGCAGTTGAAATGATGAAAGTAGACAGCCAGGCAGACGAGTCGAAGGAGTTAAAGCGTCGCCCGTTTGTCTTGATTAATGTGCCATTAGTATATTAGACGCGGCTCGTTTAGTCTATTAAAAGAAGAAGTCGATAAGTGCACTCTACGGTACGTTACGCACTTATAAGCGCCATGGCGGTAGTAGTGAAAAAAAAAAATACGTAGAGCGCCGATACACCAAATTGCCTCCGAACGCGCGTTCCACTCGAGTGGCCCTCCTCGGTATTTTTGGACGATGTCGAGAAGCAGCAGCAGCAACCGATGGTATTAATCCTTGTGATTGTTTTGCTCGTTTAATTGAGCTTTATTTCCCACCGACATTCAAACATAGTAGATTCCGTATAACGAAAACAACATAATATGCATGCGTGTGTAAACTTTAGTAGCGTAGATATTTCTTTGTCAATTAACAAACCAATAAAAAAAAACCAGCACTGCACGCGCGCTTCAAAAGAAAACATGAAAATGTACGGAAGATTGATCGAGAGAATGGAATAAAAAAAAAAATGATTGGGTATGTCAGTGTGCACGAGGATCGGGGCTCGTCGGAGGAGCGGAGGGAGGTGGCCGGCCCCGGGGAGCCTGGGCCCCTTCCCAGGACGAGCCGGCGCTCGAGGCCCCACTCGCTGGCCGTGCAACCGCTCAACTATCAGCGCCTCGACCCCGATCAGCCTCAACAGCAGCAGCAGCAGCAGCAGCAGCAGCAGCAGCAGTCACTACCACCACAGACCAACAAGCATCCGAATATGACCAGCCAGGAGAGCATCGGCAGCTGTAGCCTCGACGTCGAGAGATCCGCCTCCGACCGATCAGGTTCGCATCCGACACCTTGTCCCCCACCCCACAACCCTAATTACATATCATACCCCCCGAGTTGTTGCTTGCGATGTGCCGAGAAATGTGTTGTTGTTGTTGATGATGTTTTTGTAAGTGTGTCGATGACCTTTTGCTGTTCACTCAGAAAAAAATCCTCTTGGTACAAGAGGATTTTCCTCTCAAAATAGCACCCGAGAGGAATTCCTCTTGGCAAAATAATCTTGTACCA
>JAWWMK010050060.1:0-10036 GCA_035047105.1 Galeopsomyia nigrocyanea
CTCTGTCTCTCTCTCTCTCTCTCTCTCTCTCTCTCTCTCTCTCTCTCTCTCTCTCTCTCTCTCTCTCTCTCTCTCTTCTCCCCCCGCGAAAATTGTTGGGCAGCGCGCACAGTCGGCTGTATAATCACCGCGAGAACGAGAAACTCCTATGTATGCACACTCAATTTTCCCCGAGTACACTGACCCCTCTTTCCTCGGACAATGCGTCATAGACGTATATACGTGCCTTTTCTCTCTCTCTCTCTTCGACTCGTGAAATGTCGGTCAACTGGTTTGTAATAGGCTTCTGCGTTGCGTTCGATTGTTTGGTAATTTTCTCGAATCGAAAGGAGCGAACGGACGCGTGTAAGTATGGGAGAAGCGGAGATATTCGTAGATTTCTATTATCCGTGGAAATTCAGGCGGCACGTATACACGTAATGACTTTTTTTTTTTGGATCGTCATTGTATCGTTTGGCGGTCAAAGTCATTATCAAATCGTGAAAGCTATACGTGATTCTTTTGTTATAGTATATACGCTTTTTATCGGAATTTTATCGACGATGAAAAAGCTCCAATTGAAAGCCAAAAGTGCGAACAGTCATGTGTGTTGTCCCCATATCCGCAAGCTGATTGATCAGAATGACGTATGTGACGTACAGCATCGGAGTCCTTGAAAATACCTTTTATTATTTTTTTATCAGAGACGAGATACTAATGACTGATATAATAGAAAAAGGACGCAGGCATTGTTCTATACTCGATAACAAAGTCGTTTGTTGAATTAATTAACGCGGGTTGCGAAAATTTTAACCATATGTTTTATCAATGGCATGAACTTGGAAACTCGATAGAAAGAGAAGAAAAAAAAAATAAATGTCGGATGATAAATCATTGAGCTTGCTACTGTACGCTCTCAATAAGTAAAAGCGGAGAATGAGCTTTTCTCTCTTTTCGATATATATCCGCGCAAAAAAGAGAAGAAGAATGAAACTTTCTACTTTGGTAAAACAGTCATTTATCTTTGCTGGGGTTCTATCGGGTTAGTATTCGGGAAACGCTTCGGCTCTCTTACGCACGAAATCCCGATTTTTTTTTACCTTCCCTCGAGGCTCATTTACAATCCGTTCTCGTTTGAGCTTCGACGTTGACGTAAGAACGGCTTTGTTTCAATTATTTAGAACTTTGATTAGAACTTTGATTGAATTACTTTTTTTTTTATTTTTCGGAACGAACAAGTCATTCAAATATTAATACCGCAGATGATTTGCTCGAGAGCCAAGGTTGGAAAAATTTATTTGCCGAGCAGCCGTGAATGTAAATCTGCTTTTCATGCTGATTAACGTTGAAGTGAAATTTATTTTTATAAAAAAAATTTTTTTTTCCCAAGGGTTCTTGAAATGTAGGTCGACGTTATATATACTTTGGAAATAACAACTTTAATCGTTCGAATACACTTTTTCATGTCAGCTCTCGGACTTCTCGACTCGTTCAATTAATTTATTTTAAAACCAATATCGAAGTTATTTTCGTTGTGCTATATCTATACTGGAAAAAAAAACGGTTTTTTATCAGTTGACGTTACAATCCACCTAAAATCTCGACATTCTAAAAATACATATACACAATATTTATACATACACGCTGACTTGTTAACAGGGTAGAAAAGTTAATACAGCTGCTACCGAGGAAACTAAAGAACAAAGAAAGCAGCGTCGAGCTGCTTATTTATTCACGAGCTCGTCGTCGTCGTCGTCGCAGCAGGTGAGCTTCCAAGCTCTCAATCTTAATAATTGTAAGCGACACGCGCGCGACACGGACGCTTTTTATCGGGCCTCCGAGATATCACCGCTTCATTGTTTAACTCGACGTCCTTTTTTCATATTCAGCCGCGAAAGCAGCTATAAATTCAATGGAATTTTTTTTTGTTCTTCCTCGGTTGAAAAAAATTCATCGTCGTGCTTTTCTTTTTTAGCCGCGTCGCGCGCATTCATTTTCATTAATTAAACGAAGAGTTTACTTTAGCAACGTCGGCGTGTCCTCTGTCGGCTAAAACGCGTCTAATTTGGCCGCTTTCTCGTGAATTATCTTCCTCAACATAATTGCGCCCGCTCGCGGAATTTTCGGACGCGAGACGTAAATTCATACCTTTCGTTCTCAAAGTAAAGGATGGCCCTTTAATGGGGGCTCTTTACGCGCGACGCGATAAATCCACTCTCTTTTTGGAGGTATAAAGGGCTTCTTTTTTTTTCGAATGATAATTTTGACGAATTGCGGGTAATAACAGAAATTTCAATTTCGTGGTGGGAATGGTTATTCTTTTTTCTAAAAAAATTGGAAGAAACAAGGACGTAAAGTGTTCGCGGAACATTAATTTAGTGATAATCAGTTCTAGTGAAAGAGACCATAATTTTGATTCAATTTTGCTCTTCAAATTTTATTATCTCGTAATAAGCTCGAAACCTCATTAGACAGTCACTCAAACACCTATATTTCAAAGAATCTCTTTTCAAAATTCCAAATACTTCCCTCTATCGTCAACACCATATCCTCAGCAATATAAAAAAAAAAAGAAGAAGAATGCACACACGGCAAACGTGTCATTGTCGTAGTAAACGTCGCGCGCTCAGCCCATTAATGAATTTACGCAGTGGCATGCACACGCGCAGTTATACCGTTGAACGAGGGCGCGTTTGCACAGATATATTATACACATGCAGACACGGCGGTGGAAAATAACAATCGTTATATACCAGGGAGCAAAATCTCAGGGACATTTTCCGCGGAGCAAAACGTCGTTTTCCGCATGGAAAATGCCGTTAAACGCAAGCAAGCAAGCAACGTTGACGGCAGCCCGTTTTTACGAGGCGTAAAACTCGTAATAATCTTAACCCGTTTCTCCCGCGCGAGAGAGAGAAGATCAAGGTTGTGCGTTCAACTCGCGTTATACGTATATAAAGATATGCCATTTCGGAAATAGTGTTTTGACTTTTCGAATGACTTTACTGCCGCTTTACAAGCTGTGATGCACCCTCCGACTTTATACTGCCTCCCTCGCGCACGAACTTTCCGCGCGCAGATTAAAATTATTCACAAATTTGAATTGCGCTTGTGGGATTATTCGCTTTCGTTGCATGGAAATTGTTTACGATGCTTGTTGCGTCGTAGTGGAATTTAGGTCGCGAATTGAATTCAATTTTCATGCGCCGAAATACCAAAAAAAAAACTACATATTCGCGGCAATTAAATTAAATTTTCTATAAAAAGAAATCGATTGACATCGCACGAAAGAGAAGAAGAAGACGAAGAAAACGAGGTAGTCCTTGACTAAAACTCGATCAAAGGCGTAGCAATTTGCATAAAACAATAGCCTGAGTAAGCATTAAGCCGGTTTAACTTTATTCGAAAGTAAAGGCGCGCGCGTGAGTTTCAAAGGAGTCTCGCGTATAGTATAGCAAAGAGCGAAGCCTCGAGGCGTAGCGCGGAGTAGTCCTTTATCCACGATACATACACGCATATATATATATATATAGTACACACACATACAACTTGGATGTGAGCCAAAGTCTTATAGCTACTTGTAAAGTGCCAAGTATAATTCAATGTGAGTACGCGTGTATGTATGTGTGTGTGTGTGCGTGTGTGCAGTGTGTGACGGTATAGTTGGCATGCTTTTGCTTTTATGTACCCAATGATTTTCGCTTGTTTGTACGCTATAAATAATAACTAACCAGTATAAGCGAAGTATCTAGTCTACGTTTTAATGAATGTGGCGTATATACAATGCGCGGTTTGTAAAATATTTTGCTCTATACATTCGTTCTTGGATACGATTCAAATCCTTGTTGTAACAACAATTTTAGTGAATCCCATGGTTTCGATTAAAGAGCACGCCCGTGGCAATAAATAAACAATAACAGAGAGAAAGAGAGAAACCCGTATATACTTTAAGCCCTCTCTCGTGGCGCAGGGATTTATGAATCATCGCAAGGAAAAGTTTTTCCCGAGCGCGTGGTGTTGATAGGGGTCCCCTTTCGCCCTGAAATGAAAGGAAAAGGGGAGAAAATTTGAGAGAAAGGGGGGAAGAGAGAGAGTGCAGCGTCGCAATAACATTGACGTTCAAGTGATACATATACATACACAGAGAGAGAGTGAGTAGAAGGGAAAGTTTTCCACGCGCGTACATATATATACAAATGTAACCGTTAACGAGTCATCCTCCTTCTCTTTGCACTGCTTCCTTCGCTTTTATAACTCCCCTTCGCGAAGCTCCAAATGAATTCGTCTTTCGTTGTTTGTCTGGCTGGCGACTAACGGAACTATCGTCAATTCGATAGGGTGCGGGCTAAATCTATATATGCTTTTTATTGGAGGGTTTGACGGATTAAGAGCAAGACGTTGGAAATGCATTGTTTGATTGTTCGTGTTGGGAAATGTGAGGGGAAATGAATGTTGTGTGTGTGATGTTTTTGGAAGCTTTGTTGATTGTAAAATGAGCTTTCTTTTCGAAATCATTGAATCGATTCGAGAATAACCATGAATGCGGATTTCCATCAATTGTTGACATTTTTAAATAAATTGTATATTATATTCATGAATCGAAATCTAGATTTATAATTTCTGCGATTAATTTTGATAGAAATTGAGTTAAAGATTCTAGTAATAATTCATCGAAGTAAATACTTATCAGAAAGATAAATTATCTTTCGATTTAGATATATAGCATACAATTGGTTTCTTTATCAGCAGTTTATCATTGTACTTTCTTACTCTAAACGCAATTGCTCAGTTAGAAGTGAAACACAGCAAGGTAAATGTGTTAGAGGAAGTCAAGTTTTTTTGCATCTATCAAGGATTTTAGAGCATTTGCGCATATCATTCTTTGACTAAAAAAATGAGTTATTCAGGAGAACGTTGCGGATTTGTAAAGCCTGTAGCATCATCATTTATTTGGGAATTAAGTGGAAAAGACTTGGATATTGATGAAAAAGAATGCGATAACAACGATCAATTTTTATTATCACCGACATTCCATGCATTCAATAGTAATTTTCATCTACGACTGGATCCTAAACATCTTTTTGAAAATGATAATTACGTAGCCATTGGCTTGGTATGTAAACATATTTCAAACATGGAATTGAGATGTTATATATCTCTGCTTAATATTTACAACAAGAAAACAAACATCAAAACAATGGAAGTGAAATTCATCGTTGAAGAAAAACTAAATGGTAAAAGAATAAGAAATTATATCAAACGATCCGAATTAATATCAAAGAGATATAGCTTATTCAAGAATGATAAGCTAAAGATACTTTGTGAAATAGATGTTATTAACATTGCTCATCTTCTAAGATCTCTGGAATTCATAAATTTTGACAAATTATTGAACAACGAAGAATTCAGTGACGTGAAAATTGATGTAAACGGTAGAGAATTATACGCACACAAAGTTTTTTTAGCAAACAAGAGTGACGTTTTCAAAGCTATGTTCACGCACCAGATGAAGGAAAAATTAGAAGAATCGATACAAATAACGGACATTGATCATGATATAGTGATGGAAATGTTGAGATTTTTGTATACTGGACAAGTGAACGATATTGATAAAGTTGCCTTACGCTTGATATTTGCAGCTGAAAAATATAACATTGCCGATTTGAAGTTGATTTGCAGTGAATATTTAGTAGCAAATTTGACTGTTGAAAACGTTATAGAGTATATTCATATAGCAGATCAATGCAACGTGGATACCCTCAAAACTGCAGGTATCAACTTTATATCGTCAAACGCGAAGGAAATGGCAATGTCTCCCGAATTCAAATCGATCATGGAACTAAATGAAGAATTAGTCTTTGAAGTAATGAAACTCTTAGCATTAGAAAGAAAATAATGTTAGTTAGTTTGTAATTGTTTAATGTGAATCGTTGACATCGCGAATTGCAGATATTAATAAATTTTTCTCAAACATTTGTTAATTTGAACGATTTAGGATATTTTTTCAAATAAAACTAAGGAGGGTGTATACTTCAGTAGACGAAGATGGAAGCTATCTACTGTAGCTCTCGGAACAATAAATGACTATGAAATTTGGTCTTTAATCAAAATACTCGCTTCAGATATGTGTCATAGATATTATGATAATGAAGTGGTGATTCAAAGAAATTATATGACAACTACAATTTTATGTAATACGTAAATATATTGATAAGAGTATGAACGTTTTGTTCATCATAATTTCTTCTAATACCACGTAAACAAATTATTACCAATTGAAAATCAAATTCAAAATAAAAGAAACAATAATTTGAGCACAACTCTCTCTTTCAAATCTTTCAACCTACAATTATCTCTTATACCATTCCAACCTAAATTGGCTATTAGCATATAATCCAAACAATGAACATTACTCAACAAGCCACAAAACATCGTAAAGGGAAAATCCCCTTGTAGAAAATCCTCTCAACGCGAAAGTACTCATTAAAAGCTCAACTAACCCAAATAGACTTTGCTATGCTCTCTCATGTACACACACATAACTATAGATCCTCTTTCCTTAATAAGAACTTTCTCTCTCGTGTAAACGCGCAGATTTTCCATGTCTCAGCATTTACTCGGCCGCAGCACTATCCACCACGCGATAGCCTCATTTACCCAACCCAACCCCCCGAATTTTAGTCTATCAGCCGGAGGCATCGCGCGCGTATATATAGCTGGTTCGCCTGCTTGCAGGCGCCTCTATATATATACGAGTGCGATAGCAGTAGTATGTAATCCAAGAGCAAGCTTCAGTAGGGGAGGAGAGTATTATATCGGGCCGGAGAAGCTTCTGGTTACCGAGTTTCCCCGTCGCGTTAATACCCTTGTATGAGCTAGCGATGCGAGCGAGCTTGGATTTGTTTGTCTGCTGGAATTCGCATGGTGAATTCTACACCGATTATTGCCGAAGATCCAATTCGTGGGTATATACCTCGGGATCTGGAGGAGTTACGAGGTGTGATATGTTGGGTGTGAAATTATTGTTATGTTGGCGAGAACGGCGACATGGAAATTATTTTTACGTCATTCTGTTATGTTGAGAATAAGTTTAAATTAGATTCGAGTCGAAACTGGAATTTAATTATGTAATTTTTTAATTGAAGACTCATTAATAACAGATTGTAGAAAACTTACAAATATGTGTTACAAAAATGGACAAATTACGTGTAAATGTAATGAAGGTTTGTTTTTTGCAGTTCGGAATGCAACGTTTTCAGCGTGTAAAGCTCAAATACCAAGCTGCAGCAAGAAATATAGTTATTAGAGGGAGTAAGATATCAGAAATAATTGTCACGATCATTAAAAACAAACTCTAACAAGCTCTCTCGCGCTCTCTTTCAGAGTGATAGCTAAACTCGAGGCATTCTTTCCGGCCATTTTCATCCATCATAAAAAGAGTGTAGCCTCGCGACGTCAAGCCAGAGGAGAGAGTGCCTGACGTAGCTTTAACTATATATACATAACTTTCCATGAAATTTCAAATAACTCTGCTACCAGGACACAGAACAGTGGCTTCATCAAGATCCTACCCCTCAACCCTCTCCTTTTTCATATCTCAGCAGGAAAATAAGCGCGCGACCACGCGAAAACACAACGGAAAAAAAAAGAAAAAAGAGAAGAGAACAAGACAAAGAAAGAAGTCCAAGGATGAGAAACTACTTTGAGTTTCGTAACTTTTTCTCTTTCTCCGAGCGCGCCTGACTTGCAAACAATACGAGGGAAAGAACTGCGCTATATAGAGCCTCGGGTTTTTTAGACAGATCGATTTCCACACCTGCATGCACGCAGAATCTCTCTTCTATTTTTCAAATCCCTACGGCGCGACAGCGAACGTTTCCGCATGCCAAATCCCGTAATATGACGAAAGATGCGGCAGCAAACCATCTCTCTCATGGAAAGAGGTCGATGTTAGGTCGTTGAGCGTTCGCGAAAAAAAAATCTATCTGACTGACGTTTCCTGCTGCTGTATATTACGTTTCACCCCGCACGAGGTATTAATGTATAGAGATTGAGATGGATAATCTACTGGAGATTTGATAATTTTTTTTGATGAATAATTATTTGTAAAAGTACACTGAATTGACGGAAGATGGAATGATGAAAATTCAACTAAAAGTACTGTGGTACTACAATTTAAATGACATTCGTTTTCTGAATTATGTATAATGTTGTAACTTATAATTTAAGTTGAATATATTCGAAAGGTATTCAAGTATTTAATTTTCATGAGGAAATCTACACAATACATGTATAAAACTGTAAAATTTGCAGTTTCATTTCGAAAACAGTGAAGCAATTAAAATCCCTTTGAAAAAAATAAGATATTATGTGTAGTTGTATTTCGTTTCGCTCGCTGATTGTAAACAGAAATTCCAGCTGGAAATCGAACTTAATTTTTCCTGAAAAAGTGACTATGAAAAAAATCATGATTTTTTTTCAAATAAGGATCATCTATAATTTAGGCGATTAACGATTGAAGAATTTTCTCCATCCATTATATATTTTAATATGCTACACAACCGCAGTGGGGCAAGGGAGCCTTTAAAAAATAAAAATAAATAAACCTTGTTGAATACTTCTTGTTTCTTAGTTTACGCACAGTGGCGTCAAAATTTGATCTTGAGCACAGCATCTCAGTCAAATGGAGCATGGCCGCTAGTGCCCCCCGGTGGCTCTGAATTGTACTTGACGTTAGTCAAGCGGCAGTTTCAGTCAACACACCATGCCATGTAGCACACCCACGCTTGAATAAGCCAGAACAGCGTGACGAAGGCAGCCATTAGGGTATAGTAAAGGACTTCATTTACTTCGTTAAAAATAAATTTGAAATAAGTAGATATTCAATTAGCGAGCGAGTTTTCATGACTTTCGATTATCGGCCACAGTTGAATTGACACTAAAATACAGGTAATGATATATTTGCTTTCATGAAGGTATGTTATATAATATAAGCATCACGAAGCAATACGAGTTTTCCGGCAGCGCAACCAGCGGTGGTAGACGCTTGCCATTTATATTTCGTGTGGGAATTCTGTTATAAATGCGTAGGATGTTTGTCAAAAAAGGTATCTTTATTTAATAAGCTAAAACTGGCGATTTATTAAATGAAAAATAAAGTAGAAATACAGTGAACTTATACAACTTTAACTGACTGTACCACAGACTACAATCGCACAATCCCGCGACTGCACTCTGACCTGTCCTGCTCCTGACCACTCCTGACTGACTGTCGAGGGTGCAGTAAAGGCCCAAAATGCGCATCGCTCTCTCTCTCTCTCTCTCTCTCTCTCTCACTCACTCACTCTCTCGCTCTCTCATACTTTTACTGTCCCTCACTGCGGAAAATCTGCCGCGCACATTTTTTATTACCCTTCCGACCCTTCGCTCTCTCCCAGATGCTCAACTTTCACAACTAGTATACTTTCCAAAAACATACTTAAAACTAAATACAAAATGTTCATACGTTAGAGAAATACAAATTCACGTAGCATATAATAAATTATTATTGTTGCACTTTTATATTTTCAACATTTCGTGAATTATATTTTTTAATTACAGCAAAACTAAGCATTTCACATAAAAATATTAATTATGTATACATATATTTTAGTCTTATTTCGTACGCGTACTTTCGTTTTTATGCA
This sequence comes from Galeopsomyia nigrocyanea, assembly GCA_035047105.1. Taxonomy (NCBI): domain Eukaryota; kingdom Metazoa; phylum Arthropoda; class Insecta; order Hymenoptera; family Eulophidae; genus Galeopsomyia; species Galeopsomyia nigrocyanea. Next base: position 9,666 of record JAWWMK010050060.1, read on the forward strand.
ATTACTTTACTTGTGTAATTTCGCTCAGTTACAAAGAAAATTTATTTTGATGAAATAAAGTTTTTATATGATTTTATAAAAAAATCATTTTAAGCTATGAAGTATTATGATTTATTCACGGAATATTTTTACTTATCAATAATGATAAGTGCATAAAATCTTATTTTTATCCGAGTGAGGGCGCTTTGCTATCGTGGCCAAAAATGGCTTCAAATGGTATATAAGAGACCTGTAAGGTGATATGGTTAATGAAGGATAATAATGAGAATGAACTCAATTTATCATAATGGAGCGCAATTCGATTTTTTATTTATCGACGTTTCGAGCTACAATGCAGCTCCTCTTCAGGATATAAACTGTTACAAACAAAA
>JAWWMK010050061.1:0-10034 GCA_035047105.1 Galeopsomyia nigrocyanea
CCTACCCTAATTTTGCAATCAAGTTTATATTGTTGAAAAGAATCAAATAAAAAATTTTCATGTGATTCTGTCATAAATGTTCCGACGCAAGAACTACCTTAACGTCATAAGTGAAATAATTACATACAATCCTGCATCATGATCTTGAACAGTTTATCGTCAATTCCATTTAAAAGTTTGACAAATACCCAAAATTTTAAAGTGAAGAAAATCAGGTTTAAAAAAAATTACACGATCACTTTGGTTACACTAATACTGTCACTCATCTTTTTGTAACATTTGTAATGTGGTATTTCGTTCTACGTTGTCGCGTTATTATTATTTATTTAATTTTCCGGTTCGAGGAGACAATTTGTTCCTCTCGTCATTTTACGTAGATACAATTTGTCAATACTTTACAGTTTCATTTTGGGTTACTTGATTAAGACTACTGTGGGTATCTAGTCTGATGATAGAATACTATGAACTGAACCGTTAGAAACTACCACCCAAATTTAATAAAAATTGAAGGAACACTGAATTTTTTATACGCTTGATCACTCTCACAGCTAATGTCAATCACCATTTCATCTTTGTACAGTACATTTATGTTACTTACATGGAAAGGCTCATGTTCGTGGGTGCTCTATTTTGAGGAAACTTTGGATAAATGTTCTACGGAAAAAATAAAAATACACGTGTCCCAGTGTTTTTCTGAATAGGCTCATGGTAGGAAGTTAAGGGGACTTATATGTGAAACGGTGAAAACCGAAGTTCGTGTTCAAACGAAGATAACTCACGAAATAATGAGTTTATCGTAAATTAAAGGGCACCAATAGAAAGCTGAGACCAATTCCTTCCATTTAAAAAAATTTATCAAAATATGTTAAACCGTTCAAAAACTACACAGAAACAAAATTTCTTCATGCGTTATCTTCATTCGAAGACGGACTTCGGTATTCACCGTTTCACATCTAAGTCCTCTTAACTTCCGACCATGAGCCTATTCATAAAAACGCTGAGACAAGTGTATTTTTACTTTTTATGTAGAATATTTCCCCAAAGTTCCCTCAAAATAGAGCACCCACAAGCATGAGCCTCTCCTTGTTAGTACATTAAAATACGACAGTTCAATGTTATGACTAATACTCGTATTCCTCTAATTCTTAAAATAAATGTATCTAAATGAAAACTGCTCTGGAATAACTGCTAAATTCATTTGTATACCCAACTTTTTTCACTTTTACATACTGCTTTCCGTTTGTCACTGTCTATTTATTTTTGCACATTATGAAATTCAATTGCAACATAGTATTTTTAATGTTAATTTTTCATGTTTTTTCACTTTATTTTTCAAATTTATATTTTTTTAAAGTTACAATATTTATAAGTATATAACTGTCGTAATATGTACAATTCACTGTTTTGCTATGAGTAAACAAAACTGATACGAAAACGATGAATGTAAACAAACATTTGAACAGTCTCAGCTTAGGACTTAGGTGCAAACCGAGTGGCATATAACCATAAAGATTAGCCTTTTATTTATGCTATAAGCCGCGGCCCTCTCTGCAGTTATTATACAATCTATTCTAATACACACGTGACAGTCATTACAGACCAAGAAAATGTATCGTTTCAAATTAACTATTTGTTTTTTTTTAAATTATTTAAAAGTATTGAAAAGTAAAACATGAGGTTATATTGATTATAAGGTTAAATTTTAAATTTGTGATTTATATGATGAAACAATCATTAGTTGAACACATAGATTTTCTGCTTCCTTAGCACCTATAGAATGAATCAATATTAGATTTGGAAAAATAATTTTTTGATAATTTTGACCGAAATGTCGACTGGGCGGCCCTCTTAAGCTTCGCACAAACTGATGATCCTGTCAAGAGCAGATCGATTTGTTTTCGGCATCTCACTCTGTGCTTGATTTGTCGACTGCTGTTACTGAAGTTTTCTTGCTTTTCGCCAGGTAGAAATATTGTTTCGTGCGTTTTTCAAAACGGTTAACTTTGTAGCGCAAACCGAATTTGAATCTATGGGTAAAGCGATCATGACAAAATGTTGCAGTTTGATTCGTGAGTTAAGCACTGCACATTCTTAATTAGGCACGACTTTCACGAATTCATGTAAAGCTCTTCTAGACGATATAAACTCAGTCAGTAAAATAAATTGCAACCTGCAAAATCGTGTCTCAAACTTGGAAAAAGAAATAGCACAGTTCAAGTCTAATACATGTACAAGGTTCATTACACAAACCATTACTCGATCGACAAGCTATTGCAAATAAAAATCTATGCGCGATGAGCTGAAATTTTGAAACTACAGCTGTACACGATCCTTGCGAGGTACTTATCTCTGGAGTACCATCCTTGTCACACTTCCATCCGCGGAATTCGCAATTCTGGTTTGATACGCCTTACAGGTCCACGAGGTACGTAATTTTCAAAATATTGAGATAGGTACGAGGGTGTCTTTTTGCGCAGGATCTTATACAGCGTTAGGCCCAGAAAGTAGAAGCATCTTGTATGAGTGCGCATCCAAGCTAACTTTTCTCGGTATAAGAAAACTCTATCGGTTCCTTTTAACCCGTAGATGTATCTGATGCATGAATTTTGCATAACTTGTATGCATGTTCTTAGTTAGTTGAATGCTGGCATCTGAATATACCACAGAACAGTAATCTATATGAGGGAAAGCTAAAGCTTCAACGAGTTTCTTTCGCAAGCTTTCATCGGTGTAGCATCGAAACTGTCGCAGATATATCAATATCATCAATAATATAATATATCACTTTATTTATCTTTTTACCTATTGAAGTTACATGTTCTTTCCATATTAGGCTTGAGTCGACTACCACGCCTAAACTTGTGACTGAACTCGAAAATGGAATGAGGGTGCCATCTAATAGCTTAACGCCTTCCAATTCAGATGGTACAATGTCACTAATTGTTCTTGATGGAACAAAAAAGATAGCTTTCGTTTTGGCAACATTTAAACTAAGGCCAGCGGATGTTACCCGTTCGTGTATTGAACTAGCTGCTTCGGCTAATATACTTACATGTAGATTTTCTCTGGTATATCTGCAGATCGTTTGCATAAAGTATATGTTTCACTTTATCTGAGGGCAGAGCTTTATGGATGTCGTTTATGTACAATATGAATAGCAGCGGACCCAATACAGAGCTTTGCGGTACTCCCAAATTTGTGGAGAGCGAAGATGAGTTGCCTTCATTATGCGAAATCATCAGCTGCTTTCTATCTGTCAGATATGAATTAATTCATGCAAGTACAGTCTTGTAGAAACCCAATTAGGTAGAAAACGAAAAAATTCTATTATATCCGCCTTGTAGAGCTTGAAAAATTAAAAGATACGTAGTTTTTCTTTTTTTAATTCATGGAAAATTGGCCGAGATACAGAGTGGCAAATTTGGCCGTGACGTCACTATCACAACGATTTTGCATGTATTTCACTTATGATCGTGATGTCACAGGCAACTTTGCCACTCTGTACCTCGACCGATTTTCCATGAATTGAAAAAAAATAAGTATCTTTTAATTTTCCAAGCTCAACAAGATGGATATAACAGAATTTTTTCATTTTCTACCTAATTCCTGTAGCTTGCGGAGCAGCCTATTGCGCGAGATTGAGTCGAATGCTTTTGGCATATCAAAGAGTAAAACAAATGTCAGCAGTTTGCTATCCATACCTGTTCAGATGTCATCAGTGAGTTTTAGAAGGGCCGTTTGAGTTGATTGATTTTTTCTGAAGCTAGTATGAAGTGCATCAACAAGGTTGTTTGATTCTAGATATTGAATCATTTGGCCATGAACGATTTTCTCAAAGACTTCTGAAAGAAGTGGCAGAATCGATATCTGTCAAAAGTTCGTTGGCGAGGTAGGAGCTCGAGTCTTCTTAAGTGGAATCACATGCGCTTTTGCTTTCTTCGAGAGGAAGCTTTACTTTTTCTTTTTTTGAAAATTTTCGTTTTTTCGCTACAATTTTTATGATTTTGATATTTCATGCTTCACTCTTGATTTTTTTTGAAAGAGCTAAAAATCCTGTGTGACATCATTGAAAATTTTTTCCATATATTTTTCATTAGACATTATGGGGAGGCGACAAAGTCGTTTTTTATGGTGTCTGTCCGGCGGATGAGTGTGTGTGCGCGTGTCTGTGTGTGTGTGAGAGAGAGTTTATTGTCAACCGGTATGACTTTCCTACTCGATGGATTTTAATTAATCTTTGTTCATATGTTTTGAAATCCTCCTAGGTCGGTGGGAAAATAATTTTCAAGTAAATCTATTGACTAGAAAAAATTTTATAGCTATATTTCAATTAATAAAAAAAGGAAGCAAAAAAGTAGGTTTTATATGGAATGATTGTGCATAAACTGCTGTAACTTTGTATCTAGAATGAATTTATTAACGTGTGAGGAATCATTTTAAAGCTTTCAAAAACAGCTTTAAAATGAGTTGTTTTACGATGAATTCGGTTACATGTAGTCTGAATTATCACACTTTAAAGCAAATCTTCTATTTCAAGTGTAAAGTTTGTAAATCACTGTTATGCGTAAAATGGTGTAACTTTTTTTAATACTGAATTTGTTAACGCTTGGGGATCTTTTGAGAGCTTATGAAAGTAGCTTTAAAATGAGATATCGTACGATAAATTCGGTAATATGTTGCCCAAATTATCTCACTCTAAAATAACCCTTTTTTGGTGTAAGGTATAGAAGTTATGATTATGTTCAAAAGGCTGTAACTTTGTTTTCAAAATGAATTCAATAAAGTGTGTCAGGTCATTTTAAAGCTTATGAAAGTAGCTTCAAAACGAGTTGTCGCGTGATGAATTTGCTAATATCTAGCCAGAATTATCTCATTTTAAAGCAACTGTCCTTTTTCAGGTATGCAAATAAAGTTGTCCCTATATGTAGTATTATTCGGAAAAAGTGTGTGGTTTTTTGTTATTACATGCTTCAATTAGCTTAGATTAATATTTTCGCTCTCTCCAAAGAAAGCACACCGATAGTATAATTAGTTATTCAAATAAGTGTTTTTGTTTGATCGAAAATTTCTCATTTTACGTCAATTCTTCAGTCATTATTGTCGTTATATATAAGAACGATTTTTATTGCATGAAAAATGAATAAAAGAAAGCTATCTTCTATCTCCAAGGAAGCATTCCACCAGAGCAGCTGGTAGCGTATTTTCCATGCATCAGGAAATATTCCTTGCTTGACGAGGCGTTGAAAATTTTGACTAGATGAGGACCAATGTATGGTAGTGCTTTGATACAATACTGTGAGGGATTCCATCATCGCCGATGGCCTCAGATAAAAAGTGGGATATTGCCTCCTTCACATCCTTTAGAGATATTTCAGAAAAGGCAAAGCCCTTATCGGAGGCATTCGTCACTATATCCATTAAATTGTTTTGTTTTTCATTTTGCGAAATTGACACCTTGGCAAAATGCTCATTCAGCTCCTGTGGCGTGAAGCCATTGGATCTCCTTTCGGTTTGGGGAGTAGGCCGATATTGTATAGCTCTTTCCAAACCTTATTCGTCTTGCGCGCTTCATTAACCTTGTTTCGTAGATATTTTGTTTCCGCAGCTCAATAAATTCTCTGTGCAGTTATGGATCTTGCACTCTACGATAGCGCTTGGCTCTATCTCTGTCTTCTTGTATAGAAGTTTCAAGTGATCGTTTATCCATGTAAAGTCGTTTCTACACATACAAAGAACTTTCTCTGATGCAAGCTTGTTGATGGCTTCAGTGAAATGCTTATTGAGACATTCCAAGCCGGATTGAAGTCAGATGATTCAAATAGCATCCAGTCGCAGTCACTGAGCAGGTCGATGAGCTCATAATTGCTGACTGTCTTGTAGTTTCTATACTAAATATCTTCTTTCACAGTCGTGGGGACAGGCACTTCAATCGTGACTTCGATGAAGTTATGTCAGCTGTGAAAAGTAGTTGGACGATTTGCTAGATCTTTGATAGTATCGTTGGAGTCGACTAGTATAGCATCAAGCCAGGTCTGTGTAGCGTTAGAGAAATGTGTAGTCCCATGCTGAACCAACTGGATAGAAATTTCATCAGCCAATTCTGGGAAAAGTCTAGCTTCAGAGCCTGTTCCCAGAATATTCGAGTTGAAGTCGCCAAGTCTAATTTTGTGGCTGAATATGCTGGCGTAGGTTAAAATGGTGTGCTTAAGGGAACAGTTGTGAATAGCAGAGATGTTGGAAGGACTGTACACAACACAGATAAATATTAGCTCACCTTTGCCTTGCTGCATGCTGCACATGAGATATTTATGCATTCCAGGTTTCCCTGGGCCAGAGTTTGTTGATGATGAGATGATACTAACCTTAAAACTGTTTCTAATGTACAAGGTTACTCACCACCACTTGAATTTCAGTCATTGCGGAAGATGTTAAAATCTGCAACTTCAATGATGCTATCGGGGATATTCGCGTCGAGCCACGTCTCTGCTATTCTAATTATGTCAAGTTTGGTATCATAAGATGGGCAGATAGTTACCAGATGGATTTCTTAGTCAATCTATTATGGCCTGAAGATCAGATGGCATCTTTACGGAGTAACAATCTTCGTCACCCTTGTAGCGAACAAGGAAGGTGCTCCTCGTATGCCAAACGTACTTGAAGTCGAGTTGCTTAGCAAGGTTTTTGATATTTACGAAATCTTCATAATTGGTTCGACTTAATTATTCATTTATGTGTACTGATCGTTACGGGACTGTTTGATGGTGCTCGCATAAGTCAGATAGCTTTAAATCAACAGTATTTAGTCCAGTGATCCGACGCTTTGCACTGAGAATGCCGATCACCGCCAAGCTTGACGAAAGTTCAACTAATAGTGATCGTTCCTATGAAGTTGCACCTATCCTGCTAGGCAGAGTTCGAGCACTCAGTATCTGCTCCTTATTGAAAGTTAGCGAGACAGCGCTGAGTGCTGAGAAAGCTACGTTAATAGGATTGCATTGACATGTTGTGCAGTCAGCAAAGTCAGATATTGTTATGTTTTCGCCGCTCTCAGCACTACCAGAGCTGAGCACTGTCTCACTGGTAGCTGACGAATGATGTTTAGTGAACGATCGACGGTGCCGGTGGCGAAGATACCAAGATGAAGATTTTGTCGCATTTGCATCATGATTGGAGAAGTTCGCTGTGTTGCGATTTGTGTCAGCAGGCGCGCAAGCAGTCAGCTCGTGAGATAAATTAGTTTGTTGTTGTACATGCCGCTGAGATAAGTTTTTGTTTAATACCTCAACTATCTGATCCACTGAGGGTTGCTTTTCTACGTACTTAAGCATTTTTGTTTTCAAGTGATTTTTCTCATTTTCTAGCGAGCGGATATTTGTTTCTCGGTTATTCAACAATTTCTTTTGTTGAAATACTTTAGCTGTTTAGCTTGCAATGTCAGTTTTTAGTTCCTTGTGGAAAGAAGTGAGGGAACGGATCACATTGAGAAAAGTATGCGATTAAGTTTGCTAAAGATCGCAGATTCTGAATCAGCAATAATCTGGTTCGTGTAATGAAGAACTGTGTTAGCGTATTGGATCATGGACGAAATCATGGTTTTGGTATACATAGCAGAAGCATCTAGTTGCTTGAAGTTAGGGTATGAATTTCGCCTGCCGAGATCATTCGAGCTCATTGAAAGGGAAGCCCCGGAGTGGCCAGGAGTAGATTCAGGGAGTATGTGTTTAAGCGTTCACGGGGTTTATATTCGACGGAGATCTATTCTCACTATGATCATGGAGATATATTCTCTAGAGGCGAAGAAAGACTTGTAGTTTCGTTGATATTTGGTTCCTGAGTCATTGAGGTGTGGCCTACATCCTTGTTTTGGCTAGACTTTTTCCTTTCTATGTTTTTGTGGTTGTTAGTTTTGAAAATATGCTCATCGTCATTGTTATTGTTTTGACTATTATTGTTTTTGTTTTCGTTTTGGCTATTTTTAGACAGTTCCTTATTATTCGTGCTATTGGATTTTTCTGGGCTATTTTTCTGCTGTTTGCTTAAATTATCTTTGAGGCCTGTGGAAACTTTAACAGGTGTTGATTTGATTGATTTCTCTTTGGTTTGTCCAACGCATGGAAAGCAAATGTAAACTGAGGGCCTGTCTGTTTTTGAAATTCACATGCAAGCCGGATGGCATTTCTTCTTACAAATGAAGCAAGTTGCGAAAGAGTTTACATTACGAGTTGATTTTGGCATGCACAGCAGCCGAGAGTCTGTAATTTTGAGGCCATAGATAAGACCAGAAGTTCTGGTGATCGTAATTAGATTTAAAATTTGCGGGCTGTAGTTATGAGTACGCAGCAATACAAGTGCTCATGTGCACGGGAGGCAGTGCACGATGGAGCACGGGTACTGTCTGAAACCGTACGATGGCGCTGATATCAGCGTGCGAAGGCTGAATTAAACCTCACCTCGCTGTAAAGTTTGTCGAATTGATGTTGGTACTCCTTGCTTTGGTGCAATCTGCGGCTAAATCCATTTTTTACGTTCTTTCGCACTTACTAGTCTTCCCCGTCTGTCTCATATTTTTACATCTTTTTATACCAAAGCATATAATTAGTCTTTGTCTACGTCGAAATTGTTATATTTTTATTGTATTGTAACACATTCTTTTGCGCCTTCTACTTTCTTTCACTTTTTTAAGTATTATCACTTTGTTATTTTATTTTAAGTCTTACTCTATTGTAGCCACATTGGCACGTTGTATAATCTTGTAATTGTCAAAAAGCCAGACAGGGTTTCCAACCCCAAGGCGTAGCAAAGATACTACACTACTCTGCTCTCTCTCTCTCTCTCTCTCTCTCTCTCTCTCTCTGTCTCTCTCTGTCTCTCTCTATCGCTCTCTGTCTCTCACTCTCTGTCTCTCTCTCTGTCTCACTCTCTCTCTCTCTCTCTCTCTCTCTCTGTCTGTCTCTCTCTCTCTCTCTCTCTCTCTTCCAATGCTTTCGCATATCCTACACCCGCACCGAGACCTGAAAACAATCATTCGCGATCCAAGATATGGCTCTCACCAACACCTTTAGTGCCACTGAATTTAACATTGAGCGCTTCCCTGACTTGAAGGCATAGTTCACCCTTATATGTCGTACGTACGAATTCAATGAATGTGCTCGAGTTTCGGCAATTAATAATCTTCAAGAACCAGCCTAATTTCCAAGGTCCAGAAGGCCCTCCCAACCCTTGATGTGGCTGCTTTCGTCCGCTCTAGGGATCACCTACTGGTAAAGGGTCGCACCCTTGTTCTCCCATTTATCCAACAATCATCTGGTATATCAATTCAACCCCCGTCTCTATTCCCGACCTAGCGTCTAAGCAGCGCCTATAAAGTCATTAGCTATAAGTTGTTAATAATTTTACCCATACGTACTTAATTTTAAGTCTTAATGTAATATCTAAGCTTAGCTTACCAACTATATTTAAATCTAAATTTAGCTGTAAGCTTTAGTGTAATTTCTAATCTCTACATATTTGCCATATGTAAAACTTATTGCAATATACTGTCATGTATCACCCTACGCTATCGAACGCAATAAGAACAAAAGCATTACTAGGTGATTTGTTTTGTTGGTTCCTCTCGGATTTTGTTTAGTTAGTTGATGCGAGCGATTGCGTGAGCACCTATTTGGTTAATAACCCTATTGCTAATTGTTGTATTTATGGTTAATAAATACACGTTTGGATTTTTCATATAAATAAGTTGTGTTTGATTATTCTATGTACTATTCAGCCTCCGCCAGGCGGGGATTTACCTCAAGGCGGCAAAATAAAGTTAAATCTCTCTCTCTTTCTCGTACGCACATATACCGACCACATGCGCTTCTTTCACACTCTCCGTTGTCCGTCGCTGTTCACCGCTTTTTAAACTCTTCGGAGTTTAACTTTGTCTATTTCTGGCGTGGCTGGTAGTTTTGATCGTTCTATGACTCAAAACATGCAAAAAGACAAACGGAGAGCCAGAGAGTCACGAGGGATCCTCATCGTGACTCTCTGGCTCT
>JAWWMK010050062.1:0-10032 GCA_035047105.1 Galeopsomyia nigrocyanea
GAAGGCGAACGGCGCGGCCATCTCATGAAGTGGAAAACAGAGAGGCTCGCTGGCAGATGACGCCAGCGGGCCCAACAGTTACCATAGATAATGATAGATTTTTATACATGATTATAAACGATTGAAAGAGAATGATAGTTCAATGCTATGATATGAGCGAAATTTCCAAAAATTGTATTTGAAGAAAGGGCTCAATAGAAAGTGCCGAAATTGACTCAATGCAATTCTGCGAACATAATTTATCTAATTAAATTTTTTTTCGCGGTATCATGCTTACCCGAGGAGAAAACATGACGGCAAATTTCTCCATTTACTCTATACATTTTAGTGTGCTATATACATTTGTCTCGAGGTAGAGATAGGACCTTTCCTATCAATTATTTCTTTTGAAAATTATTGTAATGCTATCTCACCATTTTTCACGGACTCATTTGTAAAATTACATAAAACTAATTACATAAATGCTACGATAAAATCCGTAGCACCATCAGTTTCTACGACAGAAATACATCGCAAACATGTATCGCAAGTCTAGAAATAGTGTTTAGTTGACTTCACATTTGAAGGAAATAAGTCAAAATAGATACACTGTGAACCGCGATGAGACATTCTACAGGGTGCATACTCATTGCATTTGTTGAATTTTAAAGGCCAGCCATATAATTTTTAAAAACATGTGATACATGTTTCCGGTGTATTTTTTCACACAAAATACAATGGTGCAATGGATTTATTATAAGATTTAAATGAAAAGCGCTAAAAGCGGAAAACTACTAGCTCCAGCATGTAAAAATGACACTATGTTTGAAAGGCCGAATCTTGCGAACAAAAATGTTAACTGAAGTTTGGTAGAAATATAGCTTATAAGGGCATAAAAACAAATAAAAAATTTGGGCGGTTTGAGATATTCCATTTTGAAAATAACGGTTTTTTTTCAGTTTTTTCGATTTTCCTCGAAAATTTTCTACGATACTTCAATTCCGAGAAAAGTACGTTAAAGCTGATTAAATTCCGCAAATTTCTATTAAAAAAATGTCGCCTCGATAGCTCGATTTAAACCGAAATAACGTCCATTTGAAAAAATGTATAATTTTCACTTTCATAACAATGCTCTTAAGATGTAAACTTTGACATGGCGCATCGGAGCTCCAGAGCCGTTTTTAAGAAAAAAGAATAAAACGCGTCTCATGAAATTTCATGTAAAATAACATAAAATTTCAAAAAAATCGAAGCCGTCGATTTTTTTTTTGCTGGTTCAATCCATATGTAATGGATCAACGGAAAAAAGTGGGCCATTATAAGTCCAGTACCTAGCGTATGCGATAATGCAGGTGAGCCAGCTCATCACTGGAACTGTATATGCGCATCAGTCTATTCAACTTTATAGCTTCGGTGCGCCGATTGGTTCTTTGTAAATAAATAAAATGTTCAAAATTCTATTAAAATGTTTATTTATGGTGATTTTACCTCTAGCTGCGCTAAAATTAATTTAAGAAAAAATTTCTAATGAATGTTTTTTTGAAGGGTTTTAAAAGTGCTACTAAATACTTTTAAAAATTGCATACGAACTTTTTTAGCAAAATAACGAGTCATCAAAGATATATTAATACACGCATTATTGTATCTGATAACGTCTCACTTTTTTCCTTGCAACTAAATGCTATAAATCCTGCATGCTTTCGAGCCCATCGCGAACAATCGTGTACTTTCCATTTATGACGCTGAGCTTGCAAATTGTAAAATGAAGATTTTCAACATTGATGTTTTAAATGTAAACTATTTATGAGTACAAAGTGTCATAATAATTACTATAACATAATTTACCTCATTTAAAAAAAAATTAAATTGTAGTTGTTCATAATGGTACTCTTAAGGTGGTTCTATGGGGATGGCGCTCAAATTCGGTAGCCGCACGATTAAAAAAATACTCTTTATCTTCAACTCGCTCGTAATAAAAGAGTTATTGATGAATCGAAGCGAAAAAATTTGGAGGTACTTCTCATAGTATGAAGTTTCTTATAGTCTTTGCGCGAATTCGATATCTATTTTTGTTTCTCCAGAAAAAAATATAATCTCAAAATTTACAAAATTTATCACTCTGATAGACAAAAGTGTGTTACGAATTTTCGAAAATCAATAATTTGTTAATACTACAGTGTTTGTTAAGGTTTCAAGAGTACTTGTATCAATATATAGGTCTTAATATTCATTAGAAAAAATTATAGAAGTTATTTAGTGAAACGGCGTCGCGCCGAGGCATCGATTTTCGGCACTTTATAGCAACATTTCCGTTAATAGCAAATAAAAATCCACGATGACCTATAATTTTCAGTATAGCAATCGCTTCAGAATGTAATTAGCTTCATTGTGTCAAAGTTTCATAGTGTTCTTATATTTCTTTCTATGTTATTTTTAACAAATAAGAATAAAAAAATTTGCTTCTTATGGGAAAATACATTGAAAGCGATATTTTGTCTATTTCTAACTGAATTTTAAGATAGAAAGAAATATAAGAATATTCCGAAACTTTGAAACAATGAAGCTAATTAAATTCTGAAGCGATTGCTATACTGAAAATTATAGGTCATCGTGGATTTTTATTTGCTATTAACGGAAATATTGCTATAAAGTGCCGAATATCGATGCCTCGGCGCGACGCCGTTTCACTAAATAACTTCTATAATTTTTTCTAATGAATATTAAGACTTATAAAGTGATACGTGTACTCTTGAAACATTAATAAACAATGTAGTATTAACAAATTATTGATAATCGAAAATTCGTAACACACTTTTGTCGATCAAAGTTACGAATTTTGTAAATTTTAAGGTTATAATTTATTCTGGACAAATAAAAGTAGATATAGATTTTGGATAAAGACTGTAAGAAACTACATACTATGAGGAGTACCTCCAAATTTTTTCGCTTCGATTCATCAATAACTCTTTTTTTACGAGCGAGTGGAAGACAAAAAGTCTTTTTCTAATCGCGCGGCGACCTGGAGAAGTTGATTACACCATTGAACCACCTTAAATATATTTTTTACATAGCTATTTAGATTAAAAATTCAATAAACTTACTGGGATGAAACGGACTGCTTCTGCTTCGACTCGTTAACTTGTCTACCATCATCCGCCTCACGAAAAATATATATGTTCAATTGAATATCAATTTATAATAATTATATGACTTCCATCAAATTTTCAATCTATGATTATACACTTTCAGCAATACTTGAATAAAACTTTTTCTTACCTTGTATAATTTTTCCACGATTCCATTATAGAAATTGAAAAGAATTTCTATACCTACACCTACACTCGACAATAGCAAAACAATTATTTAATTTTATCTTGATCAACTGAAATTTATTGAAAGAAACTACAGCACTTATATTGTAACGCGTATCTCTTGAAGGTAAGTTTTGAACTGAAATGGCAATACAAAAGCACTCAGTCAATCATGGCTTGATGTCTTACCTACACTTCCGTTAGCTATCACCTGACACAATGGCATACTCGGTTAACATGAAATTATCATATACTCTGGTTCAAATAACATTTTTAATGATGAAAGATAAATACTCCGAGTATTTTTTATAATAGCTTTACAAAATATATTTAGTGAGTATTTTATATAACCAATTCCACTCTACAAGACGAATGCTAATAAATCAATTCATTTGTCTTAGTTCAATGTAAAACGTTAATTTGAGAAAAAAATAATTTTACAAAAGAATGTTTAAGTCAATGTTTTACGGAAAATAACCTGGCAGTAATTTAACTGTTGCGCGAGCAAACATGAATTATCGAATTTCGTTATATTATTTTTTCCAATCGTTTTACAACTCACTTGGCAATCGAGAAATATCAATCCTTCCTCAATATTTGTTTGCTGAGCGAATAGTTGATGAAAGTTTGCCAGGCTGCACCATCTTCTCGCAATATCGATGAAACATAGTAAATAAATATAAAATGTAAAAAAATATCTAACTATGCTTAGATATAAGAAAATAGCTGTAAATTGAATATTATATACCAAGGTTATTACTTGAAATAACAAACGGTATTCTAAAAATACAAAATTTGTCTTCATTTTCTTGGTGATTAAATAATGTTATTTGTAAAACAAAACATTTAATTATTCGGAATCCCATATGGGATCCCACGTGGGATTTTAAATGGGGAGTCAATTTTTTTTTGGAATTCCATATGGGATTCGACATGGAATTTTTGATAAAATTCCAAGATGGGATCCTATGAGGGATCCCACGTGGGATCCCATAAGGGATTTTCCTACCGCGTTGCGTCAAAATGCTTATCATGCCGAATTTCGAAACATTTGATAATAATTGTTATGTATTGAGTCTTGCTCACTGATTTCCGAAAGCGAAACTTCCCTCGATGTTTTTTCCCTCCAAAGTGAATAAAAGGCAATGGCTTATTCTATTTGTTTGTAACTTGTTGTCATTAACATAGTCAAAGTGTTGAAAAACGTATTATACAATTTTCGTGGCGATCAAGCTATATTGTACAAATGAAATGGTTAGTTGATATACGTTTTAACCATATTTCCTCAGGTTCGATGATATTAAAATTTTGTTTTTTGTAAAACGAATGCAATATCTTCTCCATTCATAGATAAATTATGCTGAAAAAATTGTTCAATGGTACGATGTTGTTCAACGAGACTAAAGATCGTTGGGGCGGCCGACAACCAAAGGGCCGCTGCACTTGTACCACCAAAAGCACCTTCGTCGAGGAATCCAGCCTGTGAGGACCGGCAGAACGATTATACGAGCAGATTTGGGCGACGCTGTCTGCAGCAGGGCGCCCACGTAAGTTTTCTTTGTTAACCGCAGCGAATGAATTTCTTAGAAACGCGTGCGTGCGTTATTCGTTTTTCTCTCTCTCCTTCTCTCAACGGTGTATGAGTATATTCGCGAGCAACACAGTGTAAAGTCTCTCGGCCAACTCTATTTACTCTTCAGTTATATCAATTGTTTTTCGAATAAACCGTCAAGCCTGTGCTTACCTATGGAAATACGCATTCTGTAATTGAAAATCCTGGAGTTGTCACCTTCCTCTCCTTGAAAAAAATAATCTAACCATAAATCAACCTTGCGAAGATAGAATAAGATTAAATTAACTGACCGAAGATACTTTGAAATTAAATCAACAGGTAATCCGTATTAGAATCCACGATCTTTGCTATTGTTTTTGTTCACGCTTTCGCGTTCGTTTTCAGGTTGCGACGCGAAAACGTAATAGAGCTAGCAGCGAGCAACAAGCAGCAGAGAATCAACGGCAGATCGGAGTGACAGTTAGCCTTCATATTTTGCTGCCATCAGTATGGATCGCGATTGTATTATTGGAACTTACAAAACTATCTATGATTTTGCCTGGCGATTTCTCTTTTTTAAGCGCTTTTCCTAGTTCTAAGTTAACATTCACGCTAGCTGTTAGAGCGTCATAATCATACTCGTAAATATTGAAGTTTTGACCGCACTTGATGTCTTTTTATATAACATAGCGTTATGTATACATTTAGCCAGGAAACTTTTATTTTTGCACTTTTTTAATTTGGCGTGGAATCGAGATACTGACATGAGTTGGAGACCGGTAAGCTTTTGTTTGAAATTACTTTTAGTAAGTAAGATGAGCATAAGTAGGCGCCTCTGTCCTGAAGGTACATGAGTTTGGATTCGTCTGTGAGGACGTTGGTGGGGGTGGTGATTCTATAGCCTACTACATATCTTATAGCCATGTATTGTAATCGTTCGAGACTCTCTATTTGCGCTTTTCTACGAGGAAAGTAAACAAAATTGGCATAATCTATTATTGGGCGTATATAGCTCTTGTAGAGTATAATTAAGTTGTTGGGATTAGCTCCCCACCAAGTTCCTCTCAGGAATTTTAAGATATTCATTACACGGAGGCATTTTTTTGACGTTTGAGATATGTTCAAAAAAGGATAATTTATAGTCGAGCGTGAGACCTAGGTAGCGGGCAGATGCGGATGACTTTATGACGGTATTGTCAACCTTAATTTCGCTTTCGCCAGGCAAAATGCCTTGATTATTAAAGTGAACAAAGGCGGTTTTTTCGGAGGAGAGCTCAAGACCGATATTTTCTAGATTGTATTGGATAGTTTTAACGAATTTTTCAGTAATTGAAATGCCGGATTTTTCAGATTTCCTTTTGACTATGATGGCTATATCGTCCGCAAATTTAGATATAACTGCACTTCTAGGTAGATTTTTAGTCAATAAACTTATGTGATGATAAATAATAGGTGATAAATAATAGGGGACTTAGCACTCCTCCTTGAGGTACGCCTTTATGTATGTATCTAAAGTCTTCGCCTAGAGAGTCTGCATATATTTTTCTTTCGTACATTAAAAATTTAACAAATTCAATTAGATTTTGCGGGCACTTAAGATCAGCTAACACTTGTGATAGGATTTCGCTATTAACATTATCGAACGCCGACTTAATGTCTAGAAAAACAGCAAACACGTGTTGATTTTCTTTGAATCCTTCTTCAATCATCAGTTTTAAATTGGTTAAATTGTCGACGCAGGATTGGCCCTTGCAGAAGCCTGACTGAGAAGGAAGTAATTGACTATTATTTTCCAAATACCAATGTAATCGATTTTTAATAACTGTTTCAAACAGTTTACAGGTACAGGATTATAGAGCTATTGGTCTGTAATTTGTGCCGTCAGATTTTTTTATGAAATGTAGATATTGATTTTTCCAATCATCGGGATAATTATTCGACGCATACATTTCGTTAAATATATCGAGTAGTATTAGCTTGTGTTTAATAGGTAGAGATTGGAGGATTTCATAATCTACTCCATCAATGCCTGGGGATGCTTTTTTCTTTTTTTGATCTCGGGCAGCGTTAAACTCGGAGAATTCAAATGGCTTGCTTAAAAATTCGTTTTTGTTGCAGGGAGGTGAGAATTCGGGGTTAGTAGGACCCACGAAGGAGCTACTTTGTTTAGCGCTTCACTTAGTTTCTTTTCCGTGTTGGAGTTGAAGTCGTTTTGATGAATTTTCGTCCATTTGTTTTTTAAAATCTTGATTTTATTCCAGACGTAGGAATTGTTAGTCCGAAGGTTAAGTGATTGGATGAAGAGTTTAAAACTTTCCCTTTTTTTCGTTTTGAAAGTTTTTTTTGGCTACCGCGACTTGTCTTTTATAATTTATATAGTCATTAGTTTTTTTTGTAAACTGCCACTTTTTGTGAGCAGCTTTGCGTAGTCGTAAGACTTTATCGCATTCGCTGTCCCACCATATTACCGGATTTTTAACCTTCTCGCGATTTTTCGGCATCTTTTTTTTTTCGAAGTATTCGATTTAATGGCATTTGAGATTTCATTCATGAAAATGTTATATTTTTGGTTAGGCAAGGCGATACTGTATTTGGATTCGTAGAATAGAGAGGAGTTTTTGTTGAAAGTTTCGTGGACTTTAGGCCAATTTGTACGTAACGATTTTATTTTAAAGGATTTTTTTTCATAAAAGTTTCTAGTCGTGTCGATAATTGTTTTAATAAAGAAATGGCCGGAGCCGCGAGAGCCCTCGAGAACAGTGGTATTAGTAATATGCGCGATATTAAGTGTGGGGAAAATTACCATTGGCGGTGGTGCGCGTTGAAGTCGCCGACGAGAATGCAGGGATTGTTGTTATCGACATTGTCTATGATGATATCCCAGTCCTCTTGAAGTAGAAGTGTTCTTCTAGAATCGGTCTGTAGCAGGCGATAATGTCTATTTAAGGAGAGATGTTTGTAATTCTAATGCCGCAGATTTTAATTTTTCCGTTGGCGTCTTTGAGAGAATTGAGTTCAGTCGCATTGATTCCGTTTCTCACAGCAATGAGGATGCCGCCGCCAGTCGTGTCTGTTCTATCTTTTCTTAGAATTTGAAAACCGGGAATTTTGAGGTGCACAGAACTGCCGGAGAGCCAGGATTCGACACAAATGAATATATCAATAGAAGCGAGGAGGTGAGTCAATTCTTCAGTGCGTTTGAGAATGCTGCGCGCATTCCAAAATAAAACTTCGAGCGGTTTATTGAGCGACATTTTGAGATTTCAATGGCTGTCGGATTCTTGGGAAGATTCGACGTTTTCTTCATCTGCAGATTCGATAAGCTTCTTTTTAATATTTTATTTGAGATTTGAGATTTTTGTTTATGAGATATGGGTAGATTTTGTCGATCATATCTACGAGTCCAGCTTTGTCAATGGTTTATTCTGCGACGATGTCATTGATATTGCTTTACCCACGACATTTTACGATAAAAGTTTTCATTTGATCAAAGTCTAAAGTTAAAGTTTCACCGCCAAGTGCTTCTTTAGCTGGTTGCAGGGATGTTTCTCAATGTTATTGTTATCTTCAGTTTTTTTCGTTTTTTTTTTTAGATCAGGTTTTTTGAACTGAGTTTCTTTGGCTCGAGTCTGTCGTTGAGCGGACGAAATTTCCTCTTTTTGTTCTGTGTGAGAGTTGTCAGAGGTTGTGGAGGGCGGCGGAGGTCTTTTCAGACCGCGATATTCCATATGTTGCACCTGTTCGAGCGGATTAATTTCATTTTCAACTTGTGCCGGCTGAGGAGGTATTTCCTGCTCGTTGGGAGTTTCCTGGGAATCCACCTGCTTATCTGTATTTTTCTCACCATCAATCGTTTGTGTCGGAGCGACTAGTGGGCATGCCTTGGCTATGTGTCCGTGCTGTTTACAAACAAAGCAATGAGCAGACTCAGTGCTTAGGTTGATCTAGTATTGAGTATCTTCGTACGTGAGCTGTAATGCTTGTGGCAAGAGATGCTCGTCCTCTTTTTTGATGTATACTTGTCGCTTGAAGGATAGGATGTGAGATCAGCCTGGCTCGGATATTATTCATTTGAGAAACTATGCTAATTCCTCTGTTTCTCAAAGCTTGGATAAGCACTTCGTTCGGACTGGACAGGCATTAGAAATGACTACTCTTTTATTCTTTTCTAGCAGTGGACGAATTTTCAGAGTGTAATCGTTGACTTGAACTGTTTTATTTGACAGGTTTTCTACTAATGTACTGTCGCTTAAGTATGCACATACGCGATTGCCAGAGATCTTTGAGATAAACTTTACACGTGAGGCTTCAATGTGGGCTTCGAGACCGCCGATATAATCTTCGATCGTACATCCGTCAACAGAGTCAATAACTATGGCTTGATTTTTTTTGGCATACTAGAACTGAGAGCGGCACTTGCGTAGGATGAGGGAACTTGAGATTTTCCGAAACTGTGGTTTACTTGAGTGTTAGGCGCACCTTTTGAGGCGGCCATATTTAGGTTTTTAAAACTGCAACCGCAGCTAAAAACCAAGGTGATGATGAACACTTACAACACTACACACGCATACACTATGATCGAGCAACTATAGTTTTAATTTATACACTGAGACGCTCAGCGCTAATGTTTACATCCGAAACAGGTCTGCTTGCTACGGCTGCTCGAGCGCGCCTGTCCATATTTCATCATTCCTCAGTATACCCCATCTCACCACACATTACTAGAAACGCATTTTACCTCAGCTCACCATATTTCACTACACCACCACACGTCATTACATCTCACTTCATCATATTACACGATACCCCACCAGACATCTCCACATCTCATCACACCTCATCACACTACGCCTCATATCACCGCATTGCTTCACATCTCACCTCACCACATTTCACCTCGACTCATTATATATCTCTTCACCATATTTTTCCACACATAACCACACCTCTTTATATCTCACTTTACCATATTAACCCTTAGATGTCTCACTTCCCTCATAATACATAACGGTTACACTGGGACAATTTTGACCCCAATCACATTATCAGCTTTTCTGAATGAACTACAGTGTTTTTTGAGTCGGAAAAAATCATAGATGTTCATTGACTATTCCTTTAAGGCTCCGTGGGACCCCGAAAATTACCGACGGAGATGGTCAAGTTGGGTTTTCAGTTTTTCCGATTTTATTC